>JBBPNE010000512.1:0-19070 GCA_038090735.1 Xerocomellus amylosporus | reverse complement strand
CAAGCGTTTATAGAAACGTGGATCGATAAACGAATGCGAATGTTATCGGTCGCCCCAACATCGGGAATATGGTGCTTACTGGGATGGGGAGATAGGACTCTGGCAGGATATCACTTAGATTCCAGATGGTAATTATGCCGTCCTGTCCCCTAGTTGCGAGATGAGTGCCATCGGGCGACAAGGCAATACTCCGTATCTCCCCATCGCCTTCCAAAACGCTGCCTAGTTGAATGTGAGCCGATGTGTCCCAGAATGAGACAGAACGACCAGCAGAGACAGAAATAAATCTGTTGTTTGCAGACAGTGCAATAGACACCGCCTTACTGCTGTCGTGGCTGTGAATTTCCCATTCGGCAAGTTGGGAGCCAGTGGATGTATCGAAAGACTTGATTTTACCACCCTTGGATATGGCGAAGAGTCGACCGTCGGAAGGCCAGAAAATGGGAGTCATTGCAAACGAGACCGATCCTATTGGGTTCTCGATGGTGATGTGCTGGTGTCCATTGTAACTGTCGAAGATGTGGATGGAGTCTTGGCAGGCAGTGGCAATGTGTCCGCCATCCAGGAAGAACTTGATTCCCTTGACATCACTGTCGTGTTCGAGTGGGCCAACCAGTCTCTCCCCAGTCGTGATGCTCCAGATGCTCGCTTTCCAGTTCCTCCTCCCGGTCCCGGTGGCAAACCTGGTCGACTCGGGCGAGACGTCGACTGCACGCACCCAATTTGTATCTTCCACTTCGACGACCTTTTCCTGTAGCTCTGCGTCCCACACGCTTGTCCCCATCGTGGTCCCACATACTACCCACTTGCCATCCCTCGACACAGAAATGGCATTCATGTCCATTCCTGTTTGGTTTCCTACCTCTTGACCATCTGCAACTCGCCACCGTTGAATCCCATTCCTCGTCCCGCCGTAAAAATGCTTTCCGTCAGGGTGGAAAGCGAGTGCCCACAGCGCACCATCACTTTCAACAACCACTCTTGTAGAGTCTTACTGAATTGTCAGCATTGTACAATCACCGGGCCAGAGAAGTCTGCTACGCACTAGTCTTCGTCGACGGCATCCTCACCCGTAGGTTTCAAGGTGTCGAGGAATGTGTTTTCAACTTGAAGTTGGTTCACTCGTGGTACGTTGTTACCTCACCAATGCATTTCTTCCAGCACCTCAGCCTCGTGTCTTGGGCGCTAATGCTTATTCGGACCCCGGTTATATGGGTGGATGCCACTGGACTCATAAGGAACATCGGGCGGGCGTAACCTCGCCTCATTGAAGGTACTTGCAACTGTCTTATCGTAGAGCTTGCGATTCCTCATCGTATCTCCGCTACCTTCAGGTTGCGGGACCATTCTATCATCAGACTATGGTAGGTACCGGAACTACCAAGAGAGAGAGAGATGCTTTTCGAAACATTATGAACATCAAGTCTAGAAGGTAGCTCGCCCAGCCTGGGGATCCAGTCTCTGTTGAACGGATCGTATATGATAACTTAACTTACTATGGGCCCGTTCAGACCCGTTAGGCGATGAAATACAAAGCTGAGACTGCCTGACTAGAGTGACCCAACACGACGTCGGGTCCCGGGGTAGTGTAGACAAAGTAGGAGTGTGATCCATGTCCTAGGACTCCACAGCAAAGCAGCACTACTGCAGTACGAAAGGACCTGAGATTCAAGTTTGTTGCTTGTTTATGTACAACAGCCACTTGAAGTTGTTCATTTTCCGCCGCTGCCGAGTTGATGAACACAACCTCTTGCTAGCGAGAATCACCAGTCAATGTGTACTGGGAGTTATTCCCTCCTTGGACAGAGCGCAACCGGTTCCTAGTCGAGGCGACCATTTTAGAGTTCCTCGCACGACGACGAGAACCAGCGAGAACGTTGACTGCGGCCACCCAATTCGTCATTCCCTACCACCCTCCAGGGCAAGAGCACTCTTCACTGGCTCTCACTGTACATACATCCATAGGGAAGCCGTCAAACGCCCCAGATTTTTCCCTCTCTCGTCACCCTTTGGCTGGATAGTCCGAAGAACAATGTCTACATCCAGTCTCTCAGCTTATCTATTGGAACAGAAGACACGTTTCCTTGGGGACAATGGTGATGGCTGGACAGTGGTTATGGGCAATGAAGCCGGAGGTACGCCAACCCCAATCGCATTAGATTCACTTCCGAGTTAACTTGCTCTACTTTCGTCCAGACCTAGATAGCCTCGCGAGCTCAATTGGTTTTGCGTGGCTCCTGTCTCGCTTACCAACCACCGATACAAAGGCAATCGCTCTTATCACTATCGCTCGCGAGGACTTCGTTCTGAGGGCAGAGAATCTCTACGCGCTGCAATCAGCAGGCATGAACGAGGATTTCCAAGAGCTTCTTTGTCCGGAAGATTTACCCAAACCGCATCTATGCACGAACTTTGCGTTGGTGGATCACAACAGTCTTCACCCCATTAACGCTGTTCCCGGCGCGCGGGTGACGGCCATAGTTGATCACCATGAAGACGAAGGAAAGTACCTTGATACGGCCTCACCCAGGATAATCGAGCCGGCAGGGAGCTGCGCATCGCTCGTTACGAGAGTCATCATGTCATACCCAATGCTTCAGATGCCCCCAGAACTCGCTGCACTTTTAGTGAGCGCGATCGTGATCGACACGCATGGTCTGCGAAGAGGCGGAAAGGCGGTTGGTGTGGATTATCAAGCGTCTGCGTGGCTTCTTCCTCGAGCCAATGCCCCATCCTCGGGCAGCCTTGTCGAACAAACCGTGGAAACCCCCCAACATGTCCTCGAACATCCATGGATCCAATCCCTCTCGGACGCGCTCAGCGCCAAGAAATCCGTACTATCCCACCTCACCATCCGAGATTTGCTCCGGCGAGATTATAAAGAGTACATCTTCAACCTCTCCTCGACCGTCTGTGGAAACAGCCCGTGTTCGATAAAGGGGGGCTTGGCTACTGTTCCGCTACCCCTTTCGACCTTCTTCTCACCATCGCCAACTTCTGCGGTCGTTGCCACTCAGGAATGGATCAAGGAACGCGGCCTTTCGATCCTCGGTGTGCTTACCACCTACAAGAGTAAGCAAGGCAAGTCTAAGCGGGAGATGATGTGGGTGGTAGATGAGAATGTGTGCGGACCCAGTCTTCCGTATGCTCTTTTCGATGGATTCGAGGCGAGCGAGGTTTTACAGGTCAGGAGGGCCAGTTTCGAGCGCTATGGTTTCGATGGTCACATAGGAAGGGACGAAACCGAGGGGGAGGTCGCGCGGGGGAGCGTGGACGCAGAGGACTCAGTACAGGCTGGGGCACCGAAGGCATCGCCGTTCGGCGTGGGCCTCGTCGCGCGGGTTTACCGGCAGAAAAATCCAACCGCCACTCGGAAGCAGGTTGCTCCGATTCTGAAGCAAGTGTTGGAGGGTTGAAAAGCACATCCGAGCGCTACCAGTAATCATATATGTTGTCAAAATGCCAGGAGAATACCTTTGCAAGACACGCTGCTGCGGGCTGGGAGTTTTCCTTTTTGCCTTCTCAGCCATTGACACTCCACGCCAACACTTTGCCTCCCACACTTCAATACGCCATGGCTGCCCCGCCATTGCCGCAAGCAATTCTCAGTCTCTACAGCTCCACACTTCGTGCAGCAAAGTCGTTCAGTTCGTACAACTTCCGCAACTATTTCTCACGGAGGACGAAGGAGAACTTTCGTAGTATGCAGGTGCGTGTCGATCGGTGGTATAGAGCGATGGTGCTCAGCGTTCCATAGGCCGAGAGAGACCCGGCCAAGCTTTCACTGGCATACAACGAGGCTGTCAAGGAGCTGAAGGTGCTTCGTCGGAGTGCTGTTGTCAACCAGGTGTATGGCGGTTGGCGACTCGCAGTAGAAGAACAGAATGACATCCGAGAGAGAGGAGACACCTAAGTGCATACCATCCGTCACGAAACCATTGACCGTACCGGCGAGAGCGAGGTGTTACGATCTGGGATAGAGTAATACATCTACGATCTATGCAATGAAAGCATTCGCAAGGGTCACTTTTTAGCGAGGCTCTGTGTTTCCTTCCACTCAGCCTCGGCAACCTTGAGACGATCCTGGAATTCCCTTCTTTCCTTGTCAAACTGCTGATCCCGTTTTGCTTGGAGCTCCTCGACGGTCTGACCGCCCGTCTCCTTGCCTGGACGCCAGCAGTACGCGCAAACAGTAGCAATGGTGAACGCTTGTGCAGCAACCCGCATGCGCATCCATTGGTTGAGCGAGCGAGAATCTCGCCGTCTGAGCTTGATCACGGCCATGGTAAATGCACCGACCGTCGCGAGCGTGCCTGGGGAAGAAAGAGAACGATTTCAAGAGTGAATGATTCGGGATGAAAACGGCGAGGACGCACCGATGGGGACGAGGGGCTCCTCTTTGAGCTTTCGCAGGGCCCGCTCGCCATAACTTTCGGTGGAACGGCGAAGGCTCGGGGTGTGTGGTGTCGCCAGAGGGGAGGTGGACATCGCTGCTGAAGCGCTGAAGAGTGACCGGGCCCTTTCGGATAGGCCGGTGGTGGTGGTTATTTGTCTCTGTCCAGACCTGCCTTTGCGAGCGTTGTAGCAACATCCATGATACTACATTGCCGCAGAACGACGAATGTCAAACTCACCGTACGTGGACTCGTGGACTCAAGTAACTTATGGCTCCATGACCCCCAAGCTAGAGCCCAATCCTGGCAACGTAACGGTAATCACTACTGTTGACCGACTAACCGGCCCATCATTGAATCACTCATGCTTGGTCTGCGTGGACACAGCGCACCTTGACACCTTTCCTGTGGATTGTGTCTCCGGTTACCTGGTTACCTGGTATTGAACATCCACAGTGACTCTATCCACCTTTGTGTGCCACATTGGTAAACATGTGGTGTACTTGTCAAATCGACCATTGTTTTGTCCACAACTCATCCGGCATGCGTGGATTCTATTTAATGCAGGCTTCTCCTGCTAGGATTTCATTGCCCTGGTCCGTGGTGTGCTTTCTTCACTCTTCACTCGTCATCTTGTCCTCAGAATGCTATCTCTTCTCCGCATTGCCACTGTTCCTGTTAAT
Source organism: Xerocomellus amylosporus (assembly GCA_038090735.1). Lineage (NCBI taxonomy): Eukaryota > Fungi > Basidiomycota > Agaricomycetes > Boletales > Boletaceae > Xerocomellus > Xerocomellus amylosporus. The sequence continues at coordinate 13,993 of JBBPNE010000512.1, read as the reverse complement.
CTCAAGTTATCACCCCCATCACATCAGCTTTCTCCGTACTCCCCATTCGGCAAGCGTGCCACATTCACTGCGGTTCTTGCTGACGCCAGTAATTCACCGGCTGGTAATCATCCTCCGGTCGCCATATGCCACCTCAAGGGAGTCAACCTTCTCACAACTGATACCCAGCGACCTCCCTTCTTGACCCGACCGCTCCCAGTTTGCGATATTGGTAGTGATGCAGAGAAAAACACTATTGCGAATCCAGACACGGCTCCCAATTCCACCACTAGTCATTCCAGCTTCGCACCCACCACATCTCCGTGCTCCAGCTTCCCTGTGCATGGACCCTTTGATCTTCTGTATTGTGTACAAACTGGAGGGTTCGGAGCCGCGTGGGCAGCAAAAGATCGGAGCACTGGCCGGCTATTGTGTCTCAAATTGTTCCAATCTTTGCAAGACCCAGATGTAACGAGATCCGTCAAAGCGGAGCTCAGAATGTTCAGACGCATGGTGAAATCAAAAGGGGGAGAAAGGGGCAAACAATTCGTGATAGAACTGAACAGATCCATCCAGCATAACGCCGACGTTTTCTTCGCCATGGTGGGTTATAGCCGTCTCCCTCCATCCGTCCAGCTTAGTGTCAACTTCAGGAACTCATGACTACCGACCTTGGCTCGTATTTGTCTACCGATCCGGAGAGGTGCAGATTGCATGCGCGTCAATGGATGGCACAAATTGTTTGTCTACTTATGACTTGTCACCGATTCCCATTCTGACGCACGACAGGCCCTTGGAATCGAATCCCTGCACGAGATGGGAATTATTCATCGTGATATTAAATCCGAAAACATCCTCATCGATTCCCGCGAGAACATTCGAATCATCGACTTCGGACTTGCTTACTCGGTCCCCATTAGCAAACCCCTCCGGCAAGGGGATGAACGCGCACCGATCGAGTTCCTAGGTACCCCGCCATATATTGCTCCGGAAGTACTGCGGAATAAGGGAATACCGGCCCATCGGAAAATGCCTTACGACATGGCGGTTGATTGGTGGGCAGTCGGATGTATCCTTTTTGAGTTGGAGTCGCGGGATCTCCAGGTACAGTACCTTTGAGTTTCAGACTGCTCCTTGCCTCATCAGACTTGGCCGTACCCGTACCCTGCAGCTACTTTTCGACACCGAAGAGGATGTGCATGAATATGTTGCTTGGACCCAAAGACCATGCCAACTTGAACAAATGTACCCAAGCTTTGAAGGCCTCGATCCTGTCATCGTCGATCTATTACAGGGGGTAAGTATTGTCACTTCCTTCCCCGCCGCTGCTTCGGTTAGCGTCTGACCTGAATTTCTTCAGCTTTTGCAAGTCCAACCTTCGACCCGTTTTTCCCTGAACGACATGGAAAAACACGATTATTTTCTCCGTCGCGACGGGTACGTCTTATGGGATTGTAATACTCAGGATTAATAGCTAATTTGCCGATTAGCACAAGCGAGTTTGACAATGCCGCTGTTCGAGGTACGAATGTGCCAGCTCGGTTTGACAAGTGTCTCTGACATCTGGATGTCACCCTCAGCGCTAGAGAGACATGTCCGCCCCGAGCTCGTACCGCAGTCCACGGGGGACGGGCCGATCAAGGTCATTAAGGCTGCAACGCTGAGCTCGGTCTATGATTGGACAAACTTGAAATGGGCGCACTTGGTGGATGGCTAAAAATACGGATGAGATAGTCATGTGCTATTAGTTCCATTCTTCCACCCAACCAAGCCCCGATGACCATGCACATGAATGCCAAGGCTGTGCATTTTCATGACCTACGCAAAAGTATTACCATTTTTCCCTACCTGTTATTGTTATCATTCCCACATACGGTCATCATTTCTGACCAGATGTCAAAATGAAGTGTCGGAAAGGAAGCTTGACGGAACTTGATGGAGCCGTCTAAGCGACGATGACTTGCAGGGACGCTTACTACTGGCTCGGGCCGCGGTGCCCCGCCACCGGAACCACTCCGCGATCAAGAGAGGAAGCTGTGTGCTAATCATACTTAGTACTATTACAAAAGTCATACAGCACATATGAACCCTCAAGTCACTGCGTTGCCAGTCTACGGCACACTCTGTCTCACTGGTACTTGCGTCCACTAAACTCGCTGCTTTGCGGCGTTCCGTTCTTTCTCTGACCTACTGGTTCCTAGTGACGTCGTGTGGGTCCCCAACAAGGTTTTGATAAAACCGTAAATGTATTCGCACTGAAAAAAAAAAACTTACTGCAGTTCCTACGCGAAAAGCGCGTACGCGATTTCGTTGTCGCGCCTTCGCTTGCTTTCTCCTCTGGCCCATCCTCTTCTTTCCAAGACCAACCTGGGCACTCTGCGTCGTTGACTGACGCGTCGTTCCCAATCATACTCGGAAGCCAGAGACGAAAAAGGATGGGTAGCTCGGACGCCCCCCCTGCGCAGCGCGCTCGGACCAAGGCATCAGACTTCTCTGAACTTTTTCGTTCTGCCAATGGGTCTCGTCACTCTTCCCGCGCAGGTGCAGGGACTGGGTCTAGTCCATCCCCGGCGTCCCCGTCGCCATGGGAGAAACCTGCAGGGACGAAAGCCCCGAGTCGGCGGTCGATGCTCCCTTTCTTGGGTCGCAAAAAGCCTGCAGAACAGACTGCAGTGCCTGCTATACCGATGTCGAGAAAGTCTGTTGGCATTGCGGCTTACCCAATCACTCCAGTGAACACTGTTCGTCGCTCTTTCGGGAATGGGTGAGTGTCAGCTTGATTCATTTAATGGAGGAAGATGTCGTACGCGGAGCCCTTGACTGGGAGTTTAACCGGAACAATAGTTAATGTACTTCTTGGCTGCTCCCAAAACCGGGAACGATTGCGCGCATCTCCTCCTTTTAAGCTGCATGAACTGACTCCCTGTTCTCCAGACACGCTGTACTCATGATTACCCCCTCATCGAGCAGTCTACCCCCAGAGCCACCTTTACCCTCCAAATTTCCATCAATGGATGCACATACTCCATCTCTTGGGTCCAAGCTCGCGGCCCATTTCACTCCTTTACGATCACCATCCAGAAATGGCAAGGCTCGTTATTCTATGATGCAGAAGCCTGTTGCACCTATTCCTCCCGTACCATCTCCAACCGCACTGTCGCCACCTGTCCCCGGGGTAAGAGCGCCATCCATCGAATCTCAGCATCCGAGTATATGGAGTCGCTCAACCACCCCTCGTCCCTTGCGAGGACCCCATTCATCTGCCGCGGAGAATGGAGATGAAGAGGACTTTTCTGATTTATTCACCCTTCCTAATCAGCTCAAGAAGCCTCAGCAATCTCCGCAGAGTCCTTCAACGTCATCGGTACATATCTACCTCGGGGGCTCTCCGAAGAAGAGCGGTGAACTTACTCCAGCGACCCCTGTCACCCCATTGGGTCCACCGCTTCAATTTCCAATACCCCCGTCGACGATCGTCCCCCCTCGGTCGATATTGACTGACAAAAGCCTCCCTTGCTACTCAAGTGAGCTAGCGTCTCTGTCGTCACAGAGATCGAGAAGCCCTTCCAAGCGCCCGTCGCCAGTTAGGGTAGACAGTACTAGAACGCTTTATAGCGACTTTTCTTCACAGGATGAGCGACAAAGCTGTCATCACCGCACCATTAGCATCTCTGGCAGTGACACCGACACTTCCAGAGTCAACGACTCGCCTTATTCCGCGCCTAGCTTCAAACTCGCACCCGTGATCCCAAAGCCTTCGAGCATGAAGTCCAAGCCTTCGGCACCTAGCGCAATGAAGGCATCAAGCGGTCCGCCCCCTTCGGTCCCATTACCATCCCCGCCCCTCTCTGCTGGTTTAGGGTCCCGTTCGGCTCCTAGTACCTCGCCTAATCGCGTAGCGTTTCCACGTCCCAGGGCCAATACATTATCCGTCACGTCCAACCTTGTTGTTCCTGGCCAAGCGGTTCCCAAGTCAAGCCACTCGTCCCCTCCGCGCTCTAGCAGGGCGAACTCGGATGCCACGCTAGACGCAACCGTTGACGAGCTACGAGAAGCCCTTTCCCAGCAACGCAGAAAGAATGCCCAACTTCAGGAATACATCTTCACCGTTACCAAACGTTACGAGGATGATCGTATGGCGATGACGAAAAACATCGAGAAGCTCGAACGTAACATCCGAAAGAAGATGAGGGAGATCGAGGGACTTCGGTGGCTCGTCATACACAACGGTGCTGTTAGTGACATTGACGCTGCTGCTAACCTTGCACGTTCGTCATTTAGCACTCAAGACGGTGATGTACTTGATGGCGTTCGAGGGCCGTCATCACCGTTGCCATCGAGTCCGGTGGCGTCTCCCCACTATAACGGATCCCCGCTCCATCAATCAATGTCCGGACAGAATAGTGCGAGTATCACCGTGACGGCGGCGACCTCTACCACCCCGGAATTAAATTTGTCGAGCCCGGCAGCGTCATTTTCAGTGTCCTCAGTTTCGGAGACCACTTCTTTGTCGACAACATCCTTATCGGTGATCCCCGAGCGGGTAGACGGGATCTCACGTGCGGAGCGGCAGAGATTAAAAGAGGAAAGACGGGCTTCTAAAGCTCTTCGTCGTATTTCAGCTGCATCAACCTTAGCATTGGGGACTGATCATTTGACCCTGTCCTCCTCTGCGGATAGCCCGCTCACTCCAAACTTTGATCCCAAGCAGACCATGGACGATGTTTTGGAAAAGCTCCAGCCATTTCGACACAGCTGAGCAATAAATCATATATTTTTAGTGAGGAAATACGTCCGGCGTCATGTGCTTCTGTTGACTTACATACTCTCCCCACAGTTCATTTCGTTCGACTTCCGCTTTCAATCATTCTTGGCTGACATGACTACGCCATGTTGGCACAGCATGGACCTTCGGCATTTTGCATCGCATCACATCTCCTTACCAAACACTATAACCACACCGGGCGGAGCGCTTCACTGGAACTTGAACATCCGTCCCGTACCCTCATTCGTTGTTCCGGGAGACAAGGATAAGTATTCCTTGTTCGCATTTCATCTTTTCCCACACACGACGCATTCGCATTCAGTTCGTAGCCTACCTCTATAACCATCCTTTTTTTTGCTATTGGGTGTATTTTTACATCAGAACTCAGACCACCCTGCGTTACCATCGTACCCTCCTCTCTAGGTGCATACCACGGTCCCTCTTAATCACTGGCAGACACATATATAATTCTTCCTCTGTTGCTCATTTTTGGGTCATCGTGCCTGGCTGATCCTTCGATCGATCTCGCCCACGGGACACTGCGGTATACGGAGAACCCGTCCCAACAACCATAAATCAAGAGGCGTAACGTGTCCTTGTGACCGGCAATGACCTACAATCGGTTGTCTTAGTATTCAAGGTGGAACTGTATTTCTGATGGTGGCTCATGATGGTATGTACTCGGCCGAGAACCTCATAACGACCGGTTTTCATTCCAGTATTTTTTTGCTGCGTGTTCGCTTTTATTGGGTCACGGGATCACCCAGGACTATTGTAGTAACCGCCTCAGATACGAACCGTACAGTGCCGAACGACCCGGAGGCCGCGACCACACTGGATCATTCAAATTAACCTCTACACCAGCGACCGGGCCAGAATTTCCGCACCTGGATAGCAGGGATGATTGATGGTGACCATCCTTTGGCACGACATCATTTGATTGACTCCCTCAGATTTCTAAGCCCTGTTTCCTTGTTTCCTTGTTGTAGTGACTAGTCTATGCATGGACAGCGTGTCTACACTCGGGGGTTGTCAACCCACCCATCGATAGATCCGGTATCATCGGCACGTCCAACAGAATAATCGTCTCACATCGGTATTCCGTCAAAGGTCGTCACTTCAAGTTCTACATACCATGTCCCGTATAGCCTGAGAGTGCAAATTCTACGCTCCCTGGACACCGCCACGATTCGGCGCATTGCCTTTGTGATCGATCATGGTGGTGGTGGGCACTGGGAAGACGGGTGCGCCTCACGTCTGCATCGTGCCCCTGTCAAACGGCCCATCAAGAAACTAGTAGACACAAGCTCAGGTGAGACATGTGGGCACTGCCGTGCAGTTTCTCGGTAGATCATGAAATCAGTGACGTTATCAGCCATGGACGACTTGGCGGAGTGGAGCTTTTTATTGTGCCTGAGGCGACGCTTTTTTTTGATCCTTGTCTATGTACTTATTGATAGGTTCGCGGCATCGATCATGGCCCTGGAAAAGCAACATAGTAGGCGTTGCATCACGGCGTTTGCAGTTTTTACAAACGATCCTGAATGCGAACCTGAAGGGAACGGAGGTGGAGTTTGAACGATGATCATATCTACGACGGGGGCTCGACATGGGATTTCCTTGGCCCCAGAGAAATCGAAGCGACCACCGGTAGTCACTACGATGAAAGTTGACGAACCGGCGACGACCGTGTCCCGTCATCCCTGCACGATGAACGCATAAGTTGGCGGGTAGATATGTTGTAATGACCCTGTTACACGGAAGTGAGGTTTGTCTCCTTGCGTACAGGGATCCAAGATGTCCAAAGGGCATATGCATTGATCCGTCCAGCCTGAGTGTGCGATACCATCTATGTGGGGTCAAGTTGCATCAACCGGAATGCCCCGCGAACTATATCACCTTGTTACAAGTACACCCCTGGCGTGCGCATGGTTCTTTGTAACCCATGTGAGTGTCAATTTGACTCAGCCAAGTCTTCGCAGTTTTGGATCTGTTAATAGCGGTCTCAGGTAGGGAATGTCAGGGGTACCCGCGGATATCGCCTGATCGAGCACATTACCTTGCTTGGAAGGTTTCAGTTGTCCAAGAAAAGCACAACCGTCCGTTGATTTTGTATTCGTGTCTTAGTCTCCCTAAGCCAGATCTAGTATTTCGAGATCAGAAGATAAGTGTCGTTCTGATCATACGTTGGTGTCTGATAGGACCTCGTGTGCCACCCAGATACTGGATCTTTGGACTGATGCTCTGCTTTCGTAGACTCGAGGCGTAGGATGTATGCATGTAATATATACTATGTGCACATGTATGCAGCGCTTCCGAGTCGGCCCGGAGGACACCCGATGGTGTCGCAGCGCTGCCGTGCGGGAGTCGCTTTCCGGACCCAGGGGGATAGAGAGCTGCGAGGGAGCGCCTGCTGGAGTAGGCGCTCTGGGAGTGGTGCGGTGGGTGCGACGCAGCTCGAGGTCGAGCTGAGGTGGTTGCAGAGTCGGTGCAAGGAGCGCAAAAGAGAGAAGCTACCTCGCCCGCTGGTCCGAAGATCTCACGTACGCTCGTGCCTCGCTTCTCTCCGAGTCCGCGCGAGAATCAGCTGCCAGAAGTGCCGCATCTTTAAGACGGAACATGCCAATGGGCGCGGGATCTTAAAGTGGGAGCCTCTCTGGCACATGCACAGTCGGAAAGAATGTTACGCGCATGAGCAATGCGCAGTGGCAACTTGAAATTGAATCACTGGCACCGTCACCAGTTGCTTGGAAGCTACATCATGCAACACCGAAGGTATTTTTCGCTTAGATCGTATCCATCAATGAGGTGCGGCAGCGCGTGAGGTGTGGTACTATTCTTGGTCGATCGCACGCACATGATTCTGCGCTCTACAGTGGATTGTTGGACGGTTAGGAGAAAACAGTCATGCGAAACCGTTGCTTGTCCAGATTACACGTGTATCAGATGAATAGACAGCTGCCAGTACGTTACTTAATTCCGGCGCAACGGAAGGTTGATGGGAACATTGGGAAGGGATACTACTGCTGGAGATGTTGACTGCTGGATTCTAATTAGGAAGGCGGGCGATGACCTGACCCAAAAACGTTTATATTACTCCCACACCACCATCTCACCTAAGCCTATTATGCTTGCCTCGGGCGCTGCAAGATATGAGATGCATGGAAATAACTAAACATGCACCGCGCTGCCAATCTTCAAGTCTGTTCGGATTGGCCGAGTCCTACGGCTCCCCTGAACCAGTTTTAGTGCGGCTTCGGCCAAGAATCTCCCTTGTTGGACCCCAATCACAGCTCTTTGTGGTGGAACCGCTGGCCAAGGGATAACGTTACATACTGTGCTGGAGATATCACAAGGCTGTGCATGCGAGACCAAGGAGGTAGGAAAACTGATGGTAAACTGCCAGTGTTGCTAGGAATGTTAATATATACTGATCCTCTCTGTCTCCAGTCCCACGAACATCTTCTTTGCTTTTTCTTATCGTTTCTGTTCTGGGCTCTGTTTTCTCGCCGCTTTCTATTTGCTTCCAGCTTTCGTGGGGCGTAAACAGAGAGTATGCTCTCCAACTTCATTCGACGGAATGGTAAACGCAAGGGCAACAAGGTGATCGAATCCCGTTCTCACCGAAACTCATTCTCGGCCTCAGCCCCATCTCTTGCGTCACCGTTGGTATTCGATATCAACGAGGAATCTCTGTCTCTGGCTCAGAGTCAGAGCTCACCTTTGATGGAACTCAACCCCTTGGATTCCAACGAGGAATGGTTTCCCCCAGAGTTGCTGCCAAATAGGAGTTGCTCTCCAGGATCCTCTCGTCGCGCGCAAAACGCTACGGTGACCAAGAATAACTTGACGCAGGAGAACCACGCAGACCCGTCACCCACACCGTCCCTTAACCACTCAGAGGATGTATTTCCTGTAAGTGTTTGTCATACCTTAACCACGAGTTCAAGACACTTGATCAGACCTTTTCCTCAAAGTGCGTTACCTTTCGCAAGAAATCGATACCTCCACCCATTATAATTCCGGATGCGGACCATCTGATGCCCAAGGTTCAGATGGCACATTTGGCTGTTCCAACTCTCGCATCGTCCCAGACAGAGGCTAATGATGCACCCTCACCTTCAGTGTCGGACAATCTCTCTTCGATCTCCGGGACGACTATTGCACGTGCCTTGATTGCTTCCTCGTTTGTGCTTTCGTCATGCGACCGCCGCAGCTCGCAACATCGGAGTGGAGTTGTACGTCGTGACTCTGCGACGCTTCCCCGTGGTTCTTTTTTCCTATCCGACTCCAGGAGTTCATCGCCGATCCCTCCAGTGCCCCCAGTACCCGCAATGTTGGTTAGTGTGCCACCAGACCCAAACTATCCCTCCATTATAAAGTCTGGGACGAGCACTGACTCGGAATATCCTACATCTCCCGAGATGGCGATCAGTTCTGTAATCCCACGACGAATATTTCGCGTACAGGAAATCCCCTCACCGACAGTACCTCCCGCTGTCCCTGATACGACACCGCAACGGAAAGCGGGTCCTCGGAAGGCGGGTCCTGTCCCATGTATACGAGCCGCAAGCCACGCTGTGTTTGATGGGCCTAAAACTGCAGTAGAGGTACCATTGTTCATAAATTCCCAGGAAACAACACAGCTTTCGTCACAGGAAGGGTCGTCGTTTTTACTGGGCTCTGATGACCACAGCTTGGACGAATTTGACTTTGTGCCGCCTGAACCGCTAGTAATGGTCGCCTCTCCTGACTCGGAATCAAGTGCCTCGTATATCGCGCCTATCGCGCCAATACCTAAACGTAGTGACGCAAATCGTGGACAACGGAAACGCAGGGTTGGCGGATCAAACCTTGTTTGGAATGGTTGTATGACAGGTTCTTTGTCTCACTCCGAGTTTGAATCTGAGAACTTCTTCACAGCCAAGGATGTTTCTCTGACGGGCGATATCCTTACCTCGCACCAAGCTCATGGTTTGCTGTCGGCAACGACGTCAGAGTATGACTATGGCGAGCTACTCGATCATGATCTCACCGTCGACCCTGGGTTAAGCACGGCGTCGTCGCACATTTGGTCGAGTGCATCGACAGGATACCAAACATTTCCAGAGACCCCAATTATTTACTCGTCACTTTGGTCACCAGGGTATGCTCTCCTTGCGAAATCCGACAGCAAAGTGCTACGCAGGCGTCTATCAAGTCTGAAACCTGCAGGGCGTGGGCCAGGCAAGTTGCATTCCAGCATAAAGGCCGCGAGGCGACGGGTGGGCATTAAGGATGGAATAGGAGGTACCGCCATACTGCGCAGATCTCAGTCGTCTTTATTGCCTAGGCAAAAGACGCCTTCACCGAAACAAACCGAGTCGAACCTATCACTTCCCGCGCAGGTAAACGATGACGCGGGCATCCCAGACGAAACGAACCAGTCATTGGCGACGAGCGCGGCAGAATCACAGGATTCCGTAGGACTCCTGTCTGCTGTCTATCCTCATCCACTTGCCCATATCTCGTCCTCGAGTTCCTATTTACTCGAGGAGGAAGCCCTTCGAGCACTCGCACGGAATTCATCTTTGTTCTTGCCATCTACCACCATAGGTGACGTTGACCCTTCGCCCGACCCAACAACAGTCCCTGTTTCCGTCACAGATCCATCCGTCGCATCACCGACTTCTATTCCCATTCCCGAGTCGACTGATGTATCCCCGTTCAATTCACTTGCATTAGCTGACAGTTCAACGGCGGTTTCGTCATCGATGAGTCTACTCCAATCGCCCCTTCCTACAACGAGTACAGCTGTCAGGCAATTCTATGCATCAACATCTCCGTTATCTCCCCCGTCTTCGTCTCTTGCATCATTCCTACCCTCCCCGTCAGCTTCAGCTTCATCGTACGCATCCCCCTCTCCATCTTTCGACCCCCCTCCCCCTTACCATACCATAGTATCAGAGAAAAAAGCGTACCATCCTGGTTCCACTTTCCCACCTTCCTCGTCGCAAATACCTTCCACTGGTCCTGGTCACCAGCCTAGCCAACAGCCTTCCAATTCCTCCTCCACGTCTGCTTCTATGTGGAATCGTGTGAGATCTCGTCCACCCCTCCCCATCGGGCCACGAAAAGTGAGCGGGCCCGGACAAGTCTTCGGCTCGTTCTTTCCTAGCATCCGAGGCCGAAACGGCTCCGCATCTTCTTCGGGAAGCGGTGACTCCACTGCCGGTCCGGGGTTCCCTTGGCGTAAACTACACGCTGCCGCTTCAAAGCCTCCTCCCAAGTTCCAGCCGCCCCCGTCAAAATGGCGTGGACTCACGTTGGAGGCGGCCCAGTGGACGTTCACGTCGGCGCAACTCCACGAGATCGTGTCGCAGGCGATCCAGCAGTCATCCGAGGGCTCGTCCCTCCGGTTCCTCAGACCTGACATCTTGGAGGGGGAGATTGCGGACGAGATGCATCGTCTCGAGTTGCAGCACACGGACGTCAAGGCGCAATACAAGGCGCTCGTGCGGAAACGGTGGATGCTCATGGGTGCGCTGGCCGGCCACGTCGAAAGCGTGGAGACCAACGATGCCACGACGGCCGCTCGCGCGGTAGAAGAGCTCGCAGAGGTGTTGTCGGCACTCGACTGCCTCGCGGACAAAATACACGATATCGTGCTCCAGATGGCCCAGCTCAAGAGCCTGCGTGACGTCCACAACACCAGCGCGCTCGCGATGGCGCTACGGAAGATCAACGGGCTGTTCGTCCGAGAGATGGCGGAGAAGGAGCGGCTGCAGGAGCGGATCGATGCGCTCCAGACGGAGCGGGACGAAGCATGGAAACACGCCGAGAACATCGCGCAGGACTATGACACGCTCAACGACCGCGTCTCCGAGAGCGCGTGGGGGTGTGGCGATGCCAGGGCAAACGCCGACGCGCTGTCCTTGGCGAGCAGCAAGCGCTCGACGCGCATCTCGGCCGTGCGCAAGTCGAGCGCCCGGCTGTCGCAGGCTGGCTTGCGATTTCGAAGCAAACACCGACCAGGCCGTTCGTCCAGTATCGCCACGCGGCCGTCGTCCCTTGCGCTGGACGATGTTCCGCCCGTCCCACGTTTACTGGCGAACTCGTCCATGCGCTCTTCTGGGTTGCCACCACCGTCAGGTACGCCGTGCGTTCTCAACGACGCGTCTCGTTTTGACTGACGACCTCTTCCTTTCTGTTGTGTGTTTGGCAGACATGTCAAGTGGTTCAGCGTACACCAGCGGCACCACGGGGCCGTCTGTGGCACTGGCACTCGCAGAGGCGCAGCGCGAGGTATACGAGATGCTCGGGTTGAGTGTCCCGCCTAGTCAAGCGTCCTCGCGGCGCCGCACCATGTCAAGCCCAGACATGTCGCGACCACCGTCGCTCAGCTCTCGACCCGTGTCCGAATCGTTCGACGTGCGCGTGCGGCGGTCCCGCCAAGAGCGGGGTCGAGCGACCAAAGAGCCTGATCGACGATGCAAGACTCTTTGATGGTATTCTCTGATTTGTGCCTGTCCGTCCGTCCTTTTTTTCGTAGCGCTATCCCGTACGTCCTTTCCCGATCACCCAATGCCACAGTTATCATGCACACAACTTGACGCATGAATTATTTATTGCACACGGGCGCATATCCTTGCAGGCCAAGTACTTGGTACTTCTTATGCATTATGCATTATTACTCGTTCTCCCTCTTTCATCGCAACTACATACGTAGGGTTATTCTCGTATACACTCCTTCCAATCTATCATATCATGAATGTCACAGGTTCGGAACAAAAACGGGAAAAAAGTACTGAGACGGTAACAACACAGATATATGTAAAAAAATCGAGACGAGAGCAAAAACGAAACCGCGTTTTACCGTAAAAAAAATAAGCATAAAAAACCGACGAATGAATCCACTTCTAATGACGTGCACGTTTCCGCCGGATGAGAAACTCGCTCGTCGGACTCGTCAGTGCCGTGGACGAGTCCTCGGACGGCGGTACCTCGTCGGGATTCAGACTGGCTCGTTCGTCGTCCACGCCTGCACCTACATCTGCACCTACATCTGCGTCTGCATCTGCACCTGCCTCGTCGTCTGCGTCTGCGTCTGCGTCGTCGTCTCGCCGACGCTTCAAAGACGACCTCGGGGCTTCCGCTGGAGGGTCACGGATCGACGGCCCAGCGCGGGGCGTCTTCGTCGGCGACTCTACCCCATCGCCATCCCCACCGTCCTCCCGCACCCGCACCCGCGGCCGACTCTTTGGCGTCACTTGGTCCTCAGCGCCCTCCCCGGCATCCACGTTCATCTCGACGTCGCTCCGCTCATGTTCAGACGGCGTCGGCGGACGACGCACGACCGCTCTCGGTTTCGGCCGCGCCCTCGTTCGAGTCTCCCTCACAGGCGCAGCCACCTCTTCCTCCCCGGACCCTTCCTCCTTCCCCTCCGGTTCCGGCCCACTCTCCTCATCGCTCGTCCCGACCACACCGCCTTTGGCTCTCCGGCCCTTGCCGCCCGCGCCTATCACAACGCCCCACGCATCAGCGACGACTAAACTCGACATCAACAAACGGGGAACGTACCCTTGTGCATGATCGATACCAGCTTCTTTTCGTACGCCCGCAGAGGCTCCCACGTCTTGGCCGTCGGCTTGACCTCGAGCTTGGCATCGCTCACCAATTGGTCCAAATACGCTTTTCTGTGGAAAACAACCACAACCAAGACCTCAGCACCACACGGCAAAACGCGAAACGCAGAATAGACGCACATGGCCAACGCGTCCCGGCTTTCCACCCCCTTGAGCAGCGGGACCAACGCCCTAAAAAATGACACCGACACGCTCGTCCGTTTCTTGTTCTTGCTCTTTTCGTACGCAGACACGTTCTTGATCGCTTCCTGGAGCAAATCCTTGTGCGTCTTGATGACGTACCGGCTGTCCAGCCGCTTCACGACAACCAGTTGCGCACCGCGGATGAGGAAGCTCGTCGCCAGTTGCTTCGCCAGGCCGACCATCCGTTCCTCGTCTTTCACCACCGCGTCCATCACGAGCGAAAACGACTGCATGTGCGCGTCGTCAGGCGGCGCGAGAGTGCGCTGAGGAAAGACGTACCTCCAAGAGCGCCTTTTTGATGACCTCGACGACCATGTCGCCATTATCGTTGTACATGCCTTCTTCGCGCAATACGTCGATGATCACCTTTGTACAGAGATCAAAGGATGGGCCGAGACGCCCATAGTTGGCGAGTAAAACGTCGCTATGCTTGAAGTGCACC
>JBBPNE010000511.1:0-19082 GCA_038090735.1 Xerocomellus amylosporus | reverse complement strand
TGCTACCTCGACCTATATACTACGAATGTCTCACATGATGTGTAAGCCCTGCTCTTGTCCATGCCGGTGAGGCCGAGCTTGGTTTGCTCGTATTTATGCTAATGGACTGACTCGTCGTACTCCAACAATAGGAAATGGAAGCTATGCAGAACGTTGATATACGCTGGTCTTCAGGGTATATCACGAAAATGTGGAACGAGGGGACCTGCACCCATATAACACCCACAGCAGCCATCCAAAGCCTTGCCACGCCAGCATATCAAATTACATACAGTACCGCGCCAAAAAAGGGGGGAGAGGGTGGGAGGGGCTCTCGTCACCACGTAGAAGGCTGCATGCATCCTCAGTCACATATACATATATTGCGATTGCACGTCTATCTTACCTAGTTGCCGGTCACCATGAATCTCTTGCGATCCTTCGTGACATTCGTCAGCTCCACTCTCAAGTTTTCGTTCTTCTCGATCCCTTCACTATCAAAGCCACCCACCCAATCCTCCAAATCATCCTTGGCGTCGTTGCCAGCCCTCGTCGAGGATACCATCATCATGTGAATCGGGTTCGACGGGTCAAACTTGGTGAACGATTGATGATTCCTCCATTCGATGAAGACGTGGCGCAGCGTGTAGGCGACAGCGGCATACATCATCAAGGCAACGATCGTAATGGGAATGATCGTATACCCCCATGTCGCCGACCCGCGGTACCATCCCATGGTCGTGATCGTCTCATTTCCACTCAGAGGGATCTGTGCCTCGGGTGGAATACTGCGTGGGTACGCTGAAAATGCGGATCGGAGGAACTGGAGTGTTCATTTAGCTTGGCTGGATGGAATGGAAAAGACGCACCGTTCCGGAGAACTCGATGACACCCCGCCAGTATTGTTCCTGAAACCGTGCTTGTTCGCTCCGTCGGAAAGCAAATAAGACGGGGAAAGCTCACCATTTCCAATAATAGGAGGTTGTCCACGTCCTCGGGGCTGGATGAGTTGCCCGAAGTAGAAACATAAATTGAGTACAAGGCATCGCCGATGGTATTTGTGGTCAGACTCTGCGTAGTCCGTGACTGATAGTCAATGACGGCCGCCAAGAATTGCGTCAAGTTCGTGTTGCCACTCCCGAGTGATCGTGAGCTGGTGACATTCGTGTATATAATACCATTTGAGTATGTCACGAGAGAGGTCGTGACGAGTGGGCTTATGAAGCAAACCGTCAATGGGAGGAAATCGTATTTCCAACTTGCATTGGTAATCACAGCTGAAACAACGACATTCATTGCATTGCAGACAAAAGCATGAAGCAGGGCACCAAACTCACAGAAATTGCTGTAAGACAAATCGGTTTGTAGAAGAGGATACGGGCACACAAGAGAGGCTATCAATCCACTCGAAGTAGCCTGCGGTACAGTAGGGGAGTTGGACCGCGTCACATATTGCTGTTGAGATTGTCGACCTTGCGTTTGATAAAATGTTAATCGTGTTTTGCAATTATGCCCGATGAATAGCACAGTCACCTTGGCTGCAGTCACTCGTGACGTTCCATGCCCATAGCCAGTAATCGGTAGTTCCATTAGCAAAGGGAATAGGTATTGCGTCGAATGAAGAGTTAAAATTCAGATAGCCTGCTGAGCTAGTATTGGTCTGGTGACACGTCACGTTTGCAGTTAGACCTTGTTGCTGTAATGTGAATTCATTATATAGTCCCTGTATTACGCGGCCCTTGGGATAGTTCACATCAAGGTGTGTCGGAACGAGACCACCGGCGAATGCAAGACCAGTGTTATTATCTGAGACGGGATCGGTTGTACCGTTATACGCCGGTGCTGCAGGAAGCACACCACCTATACCATGGTACATATCAACAGTTAAAGAATCCAGATTCGAACGTACCTGTGGATACGTTGTATTGGGCACCATTGAAAGTAAATATTCCTGGTGTGCCAAAACTATATTGCGCAGCAGCGATACCACTCAGTACGCCATCGAGACTAATAATCTCAGTTGAGTTACCGCGAACTGGTTGGGCCGTGAATGACCATGCCCCAAACCCAGAGATTCAACATTACCTAGAGCAGCGCCACTCTGGCTAAGTTGCTGCTGAAGCTGCGACTCGAACCAGCTGCTGGTGAGATCGAGTTCCCACCCAGATGCATCAACGGTCCAAGGGACAAGAGTCGGTGTCAGGAGTGCAGCCCAGCTGTGTGATATCGTGAGTTCGTCTGATTTCCTGGAGAACAGAACATCCAGTATACCTCGACACCAATAACTTTGTCACCCCGAATACCAGAATGGTCATCAAGGAGGTCGGGATCAGATGGCGAAAGTTGAGGAGGAATGAGTTCCTGGCCAAGGCGATCCCGGCACTGAGGTGGATCAACGAGATTGATTTATGCATCCGATGCCGCAATGCTTCCTTGAAAGCGGCCGACAGAAAACTAAATCATGGAAACCATCGTGAGATATCCCCCACAAAAATTGATGAAACCGTACGTCGTGGTTGCTACAGACAATATGGTAGCCAGTAGAGTGACTATCCAAGTTGTCTCGGTCGGCTTGGAGAACATGAGGATAGCAAGAGAATCTGGAACGATCAGGGGATTGGCGACGAGAACTGCACCCAGGAAACCCCATGCAGATGCGAGAAGAACAGTTTGACCGACAATCGCCGCGGCGAGCTCCAAGGCGTGCAGAGTTCGAGGTTGCATGATAGTGTGTAAACCACCTGGACCGTCACTGCGTCAGTGAGCAGACTGCAGTGACTTTATAGTTACACCCACGAGAATTCCATTTAGCACAGAAAGGCGTGCAGACCCTACATTATATACACCATGAGGCGGAGCTTCTTTCCACTGCAGGCGCTTGTACTTTTCCTGCACGTAAAGAATTAGTTGGTGATGGGTACGTCAAGTTTCAACTCATCCCAGTAAAGTGACCCGACAACACGATGGGCCCAGAGACGGCCCCGTAGCGATTGACTGCTATAATCATTCAGCGCCCCAGCGCAGACGCGGCGAGGGAGCAGCAAAGGAGAGACGTAAAGTCTACTTTGAAAACACGAGGCTCCAATGGCAGTCGCTAATGACACGTCAAGTTACACGAGTGTACTATACCGAAAGCGAGAGTTGTGTTGCCGCGACCCTCAGGCTGCGCGGACACGATTCTAACGCCACATCGTTCATCTGCTATTTCCATTGAGAAGGAAACTGTGTGCGTTTTTCGTGGTCTTGCACAGCAGCATTAAAGTTGAAACTGAATACTTGTGTTTACGTAATACGTCCATCCCTCCGAGTGCTCGCTCAGCGCTCCTTTGGATTCAGTTCTGTCAATGTGGCGGGGACGAAATCGCCGCAACGGTGGCCCAGCTAAAGACAGAGACAAAGGGGTGACGGAGTAGTATCTGGGAACTTAGCCGAGGCAGTGCAGGAACCCTTAATTTCCTTTCGTACTCCACCTTCCAGCAGCCTGAGACGCGGTGGCTCACGCGATAGTGTTATTATGACTGGTATGATGCTGGCTCCACTGGAAATGATTTCGGAAGTATTGATTCGGATGCCCCAAGACATGCCAGTGTTCGTGCGTGGCGCTGGGCAGGTATATTACCACACCAGCTTCCACCTGGGCACCTCGAGGTTAAGATCATATTTTGGTGATTGATGGTATGATAGTATGATAGTATCGGCCCGTGGGCGAGGACGTTTGTGGCTTACAGCCGTCATTTGATACTCCGCCGAGGGAGCTGTCAATGGAACCGATATTAGAAACGTGCATGGGAACGAGCGCCGTGTCGTCGCCGCGTTCCGACCATCGATTTATCCTTTGAGATGGGCCAACGTTAACTCCTTGGTCGAGCTCACGTTCGCTCGTTTCAGACCGTATCCGTCCACATCCAGTTCCATTGAAGCAGCAGCAGCAAACCAGGGACAAAGGCAAGGGGAAGGCTTCCACACCTGAGCCACCAAAGAGCAAAGCCATTCGCGTACTCGAAGCACGACTCGATGGCGCACGAGGGTCGAATGGTCGTGCCAAAGATCCCAAAGGGGGGTGTTTCTGCCAAGGTAAGTCACATCCCGTCGACCTCCCATACACTACTCCAGCTGGCTGACCCATGGCGCGGATATGTCTACCTACCAACTAGAAACCATGCACTCTCGAGCTACGTCTCGATGTGTCGACAATGCGGACTGATTCTATGCACGCTCAACCCGCCACACTACGCGTGTCCGCACTGTACCTCGGCACTGTCGGATGAGCGAGACAGAATGGCGTTGGTGGGGAGATTGGAGGGGGAATTGGCGGAGCAAGTCGCGAGGGAGGAAGCGGAGCGGCAGAGGACGATCGAAGAGGCTCGTGTAACCGAGGGGGCGTTTCCGATGTTGCCTGGGTCGCAGGTGCAAATGCAGATGCAGATGGCGAGAACCTCGCGCACGCCCCCGCCTCCTTCCGCTACGCACACGGTGCTGTCGCTGAATTCGCAGACGAAAAGGGTGACGGTGTCGTCGTATAGTGCGCCGACGGTGTCTCGACTGGCGTCGCGGGAGGATAGGGAGGAGGAGGGACGGGTAGCTGGGCCACGGCGCGAAGCGGGTTGTGTGACGGAGGTGCTGGATCCGGGACGGCCGTGGAGGAATGTGCGGGCCGGGGATGTGAGGTACGTCCCACTGCCTGGAGGGACGACCGGGGACGCCAGTACGCGAGGACGGAAAAAGAAAGGGGGAGAATGCGGGACTGCTCGCATTGGAACGGATGGATGAGTACTGTTGGCACATTACAGGGCGTCCACTGAACTCAATTACATTGATGTGCTGCTCGATCTACGATCGCACCAACTCACAGACGATAAAACGTGATCTGCCTGAAGTAACAATCAATCGCAGCTTCAGGTGCGCGCCTTACTCTAAGTTGTTCGACTCTTTATTGAATGAGAACCAAGCCAAGCTAAATGCAACTTAAAGTACATTCGCCCTGAGGGATATCTGTGATATGCGTGTGTTGTCTCACAAAGTCAAGGCCTGGAGTCGGCCCTGGACCTTGCTTCCATAGGGGGGTCAAAAATCACGGTAACATTCCGGATCCCTGATAAATTCTGGGGCTTCTCAGGTCGTCCGAACTCGCGAAAAAGTCGTATTACAGTACAGTGACACGGAGTACGTAGTCAACCAACTACTTATGTACCCAAGTCCGCACTGAGTGAGGGGCCAGCTCCAGGATACAGTGTTCGTTAAGAAGATCCCAAATTGGATCTCAGGAAATAGAATGACATGACACATGAAGGGCATGATGCGTAACGTTCAAATGAAGGGCTGCTTTGCAAATAGAGTCGCCGCGCAGATAGCTAACTACAGTAGGGGCGTATAGTGGTAATGAGAAGGCTCTCGTCACTGCGTAGAAGTCTGCGCACATCCTCGGTTGCGATTATACGTTGATCATATCTAGTTGTTGGTCACCCTGAATCTCTTGCGGTCCTTCGTGACATTCGTCAGCTCCACTCTCAAGGTTTCGTTCTTCTCGATCCCTTCACTATCAAAGCCACCCACATAATCCTCCAAATCATCCTTGGCGTCGTTGCCAGCCCTCGTCGAGGATACCATCATCATGTGAATTGGGTTCGACGGGTCAAACCTGGTGAACGATTGATGATTCCTCCGTTCGATGAAGACGTGGCGCAGCGTGTAGGCGACAGCGGGATACATCATCAAAGCGACGACAGTGATGGGAACGATTGTATACCCCCATGTAGGCGACTGGCGGTACCATCCCATGGTCGTGATCGCCTCGATGCCACTCAGAGGTATCTGTGCCTCGGTCGGAAGAGCGCGTGGGTACGCCGAAAATGCGGATCGGAGGAACTGGAGTGTGGATGAGGTTCGTTCAGCTTGACTGGAATGGAAAAGACGCACCGTTCCCGAGAACTCGATGACACCCCGCCAGTATTGCTCCTGAAACCGCGCCTATTAACCCTGTTGGACGGCGAATAAGACGAGGAAAGCTCACCATTTCCCATAATAGGAGGTTGTCCACGTCCTCGGGGCTAGATGAGTTGCTGCTCGAGGTGGAAACATAAATTGAATACAGGGCATCGCCGATAGTGTTTGTGGTCAAACTCTGCGTAGTCCGTGACTGATAGTCCACGATGGCCGCCAAGAATTGCGTCAAGTTCGTGTTTCCACTCCCGAGTGATCGTGAACTGCTGACAGTCGTGTTTATGACACCATCCGAGTAGCTCACAAGAGAAGTCGTGACGACTGGGTTTATCACACAAACCGTTAATGGGAGGAAATCGTATTTCCAACTTGCATTGGTAACCACAGCTGAAACAACGACATTCATTACATTGCAGACACAAGCACGAAGTGGGCACCAAACTCACTGAACTGTTCCCAAGACAAATTGGTTTGTCGCAGAGGATAGGGACACACAAGAGAGGTTATTAGTCCACTCGAAGTAGCCTGTGGTACAGTAGGGGAGTTGGATCGCGTCACATATTGTTGTTGAGATGGTTGGCCTTGCGTTTGATAAAATGTCATTCGTATTTTGCAATTACGCCGATGAATAGCAAACTCACCTTGGCTGCAGTCACTCGTAATGTTCCATGCCCACAGCCAGTAATCGGTAGTTCCATTAGCAAAGGGAACAGATATCGGGTAGAACGAGGAGTCAAGATTGAGATTGCCTGCTGAGCTAGTATTGGTCTGGTGACACGTCACATTTGCAGTTAGACCTTGTTGCTGTAATGTGAATTCATTATATAGTCCCTGTATTACGCGGCCCTTGGGATAGTTCACATCAAGGTGTGTCGGAACGAGTCCACCGGCGAATGCAAGACCAGTGTTGTTATCTGAGACGGGATCGGTTGTACCATTATACGACGGTACCGCAGGAAGCACACCGCCTATACCACGGTACATATCAACAGTCAATGAATCTAGATCCGCACGTACCCGTAGATATGTTGTATTTGACACCATTGAAAGTAAATATTCCTGGTGTGCCAAAACTGTATTGCGCGGCAGCGATACCACTCAGCACGCCATCGAGACTAATAATCTCAGTGGAGTTGCCACGAACTGATTGGACTGTGAATGTCTATATCTCAAGTTCAGAGATTCAACATTACCTAGAGCAGCGCCACTCTGGCCAAGTTCCTGCTGAAGCTGCGACTCGAACCAGCTACTGGTGAGATCGAGTTCCCACCCAGATGCATCAACGGTCCAAGGGACAAGAGTCGGTGTCAGGAGTGCAGCCCAGCTGCGTGATATCGTGAGCTCATGTGATTTCCTGGAGAACAGAACATCTAGTATACCTCGACACTAACAACTTTGTCACCCCGAATACCAGAATGGTCACCAAGGAGGTCGGGATCAGATGACGAAAGTTAAGGAGGAATGAATTCCTGGCCAAGGCGATCCCGGCACTGAGGTGGATCAACGAGATTGATTTATGCATCCGATGCCGTAATGCTTCTTTGAAAGCGGTTGACAGAAAACTGATCAAGTATGGAAACCATCGTGAGTCAGATATACTCCCACAAAAATTTGATGAAACCGTACGTCGTGGTCGCCACCGACAATATGGTAGCCAGTAGAGTGACTATCCAAGTTGTCTCGGTCGGCTTCGAAAACATGAGAAGAGCGAGAGAATCAGGAACAATGAGTGGATTGTTCGCGAAAACTGCACCCAGGAAACCCCACGCAGAGGCGAGAAGAACAGTTTGACCGACAATCGCCGCGGCGAGCTCCAAGGCGTGCAGAGTTCGAGGTTGCATGATAGTGTGTAAACCACTGGACCGTTGTCAGTAAGCAAGCTTCGGCGAATTTATAGCTACACTCACGAGTCACGATAATTCCACTCTGCACAGAAAGGCGTGTGCGCCCTGCATGATACCATGAGACGTCGGGCTTCTTTCCACTGCAGGCGCTAGTACACACATCTCCTGCATGTAAAGGATTTCGGTAAAGTGCTGTGAGATTTTGGTAATTACTTACTGCCGACCAGCTTTTCCGATGCGGCGGTATGCCGTTGACATCCCAGTAAAGTCAGGCCACCCGACTACGCGATGGGCACCAGATACGGCCCAGTGATTGACGTCCTATGAGCATTCAGCGGTTCAGCGCAGACGCAACGAAGGAATTGCAAAGGACAGACGCCAAATTTATTTTCAGAAGCACGAGGCGAGCGCCAATCGCTAATGACACTTACATCGTCAAGACTATACCGAAAGCGAGTTGTGGCGCCGCGCATCAGAGAAGCCTGAAACCTTGTGCGTTCGTGGTCTTGCATAGGCCCGGTGACCTGGAGCCTGGAGGACACTATAACGTTACCGCTTTCGTGAACGAGTCGTCCTCCAATCAGAGCTCTGAAAAGTCGATACAAAAGGCAATTACATAAGGGTCCTACGAAAAACCCTTTCTCGAACACTGGTCAGGACTTTTCTGTTTCTCAGATCTGAGCGGCCTCCAAGTTGGCAAGTTGGCAACATTGCTTGAAGCTGTCACTATCATACCACATCCAGTCTCAGTGATGGCTTTTTGCTTGTCTTTACGCCCTCCGAGTGTTCGCTCGTAGTCTCTCCCCTAGGCAGACCCAAGAGTCGGGACACAGAATGTCACCCGCCCTCCACGTTCGCTCGCATCTTTGGATTCGGTTGTACAAGACGAAATCGCTGTTGGCCCATCTAAAGATAGAATAGTAGGCCAGCGCCACGAATATGCCTTGATAGCCGTCGTAATCAGTACCTTCTGAAATCATTTCCAGCATTATGTTTGGGGACAACGCTATCGCGTGACAACTCTACCACAGGGCACAGGCCACCGCGTCTGAAGGTGGCTAAGTAGCATGAAAGATGTCCTGCATTAAAGCTGGTTCCATCCTCGGTTTAGTTCGCAGATATGATCACGATCTTCAGATTCGGCCGATGCGGCCACGTGTGGTCTTTTTAACTCCTTCGTCGTCCCTTTGTACCGCACCAGCTTCCACACCTGGGCGCCTCGAGGTTAAGGTCATATTTTGGTGATTAATGCTATGATACGAGGCGAGGACGTGTTGCAGTCTCGTCCTTGTCATGGTGGCCTTACAGCCGTCATTTGATACTCCGCTGAGAGATCTGTACATGGAACCGAGATTAGAAACGTGCATGGGAACGAGCGTCGTGTCGTCGCCGCGTTTCGATCATCGATTTATCCTTTGAGATGCCAACGTTGACTCCCTGGTCGAGCTCAAGTTCGCTCGTTTCAGATCGTATCCGTCCACATCCAGCTCCATTGAAGCAGCAGCAGCAAAACAAGGGCAAAGGCAAGGGGAGGACTTCCACACCTGAGCCACCCAAGAGCAAAGCCATCCGCGTACTCGAAGCACGACTCGATGGCGCACGAAGGTCGAACGGTCGTGCTAAAGATCCCAAAGGGGGGTGTTTCTGCCAAGGTGAGTCACGTCCCGTCGACCTCCCATACACTACTCCCACTGGACTGACCCACGGCGCGGATATGTCTACCTACCAGCTAGAAACCATGCACTCTCGAGCTACGTGCGGATGTGTCGACAATGCGGACTGATTCTATGCATGCTCAACCCGCCACACTACGCGTGTCCCCACTGTACCTCGGCACTGTCGGATGAGCGAGACAGGGCGGCATTGGTGAGGAGATTGGAGGGGGAATTGGCGGAGCAAGTCGCGAGGGAGGAAGCGGAGCGGCAGAGGACGATCGAAGAGGCTCGTGTAACCGAGGGGGCGTTTCCGATGTTGCCTGGGTCGCAGGTGCAGATGCAGATGCAGATGGCGAGAACCTCGCGCACGCCGCCGCCTCCTTCCGCTACGCGCACGGTGCTGTCGCTGAATTCGCAGACGAAAAAGGTGACGGTGTCGTCGTATAGTACGCCGACGGTGTCTCGACCGGCGTCGCGAGGGGAGGATAGGGAGGAGGAGGGACGGGTGGCGGGGCCACTGCAGGAAGTGACTTGTGTGACGGAGGCGCTGGATCCGGGACGGCCGTGGAAGAATGTGCGGGCCGGGGATGTGAGGTATGTCCCACTGCCTGGAGGAACGCCCGGGGACACCAGTAAGCGAGGACGAAAAAAGAATGGGGGAGAACGCGGGACTGCTCGCATCGGAACGGATGGATGAGTACTGTTGGCACATCATGATTTCAATGGCTGGCTAATTCATGCCATCCGTCCATTGAAATCAATTGTATTGACGTGTTGCTCAACCTACGATCGCACCAAATCACAGACTCGATGTTTCACTGTGCATTAGAAAATATTATGCATCATACATTACGAGATAGTGTACTGTAGTAGTAAATGGAAGCCGTGCAGAATGTCAATACTCTAGTGTAACGTTCAGGGTATAGTACGAAAGTGCGTAATGGCGGAACGTGAGGACCGCTTCTGCACATGGGCCCCACAGCAGCCAGCCCGGCCCTCCAAAGCCTCGCCACGCCGCCAGCGTAGCAAATCACATCTAGTACCGCGCGGGGAAGGGGGGTCGTCACTGCGTAAACATCCTCAGTCACATCCATTACGATGACACGTCGATCATACCTAGTCGTCAGTCACCACGAATCGCTTGCGGTCCTGCGTGACATGCATCAGCTGCACCCTCAAGTTTTCGTTCCTCCCGACCCCACCGCGCTCAAACCCACCCACCCAATCCTCCAAATCGTCATCGGCGTCGTTGTGATCCCTCGTCGAGGATACCATCATCAGGTGGATCGGGTTCGACGGGTCAAACCGAGAAAACGATTCCTTGTCCTGTTTGATGAAGACTTGCCACAGCGTGTAGGCGACAGCGGCATACATCATCAACGCAACGATCATAATGGGAATGATGGTATACTCCCATATCGACGACTGGCGGTACCATCCCATGGTCCTGATCGTCTCATTGCCGCTCAGAGAGATCTGTGCCTCGGTCAGAATATTGCTTGGGTACACCGAAAATGCAGATCGGAGGAACTGGAGTGTGGATGAGGTTCGTTCAGCTTGGTGGGATGAAATGGGAAAGACGCACCGTTCCGGTGAACTCGATGACGCCCCGCCAGTATTGTTCCTGAAAGTGTACTTGTTAGCTCAGTTGGACAACGAATGAGACGGGAAAACCTCACCATTTCCCATAATAGGAGGTTAGTCACGTCCTCGGGGCTGGATGAGTGGTTGCCCGTGGCTGAAACATGAATAGAATACAGGGCATCGCCGATAGTGTTCGTGGTCAAACCCTGCGTAGTCCGTGACTGATAGTCAACGATGGCCGCCAAGAATTGCGTCAAGTTCGTGTTGTCACTCCCGAGTGATCGTGAATTGATGATAGTCGTGTTTATAACACCATTCGAGTAGTTCACACGAGAAGTCGTGACGAGTGGGGTTATAACGCAAACGGTTAATGGGAGGAAACCGTATTTCCAACTTGCATTGGTGACCACAGCTGAAACAATGACATTGATCGCATTGCAGACAAAAGCACGAAGCAGGGCAGGCACCGAACTCACTGAAATTGCCCCAAGAGAAATTGGTTTGTCGAAGAGGATACGGGCATACAAGAGAGGTTATTAGCCCACTCGAAGTAATCTGTGGTACAGTAGAGGAGTTGGACCGCGTCACATATTGCTGTTGAGATGGTGGACCTTGCGTTTGACAAAGTGTCATTCGTATTTTGCAATTACCCCGACGAATAGCACACTCACCTTGGCTGCAGTCACTCGTGATGTTCCATGCCCACAGCCAGTAATCGGTAGTTCCATTAGCAAAGGGAACAGGTATCGGGTAGAATGAGGAGTTGAGATTGGCTGAGCTAGTATTGGTCTGGCGACATGTCACATTTGCAGTTAGACCTTGTTGCTGTAATGTGAATTCACGATGTAGTCCCTGTAATACGTGACCCTTGGAAAAGTTCACAGTGAGGTTCGTCGGAACTAGACCACCGGCGAATGCAAGACCGGTATTGTTATCTGAGACGGGATCGGATGTACCGTTATACGACGGTACCGCAGGAAGCACACCACCTATATCACGGTACATATCAACAGCTAAGGAATCTAGATCCGCACGTACCTGTAGATATGTTGTATTTGACACCATTGAAAGAAAATATTCCTGGTGTGCCAAAACTATATTTCGCGGCAGCGATACCACTCAGCATGCCCTCAAGATCAATTATCTCAGTTGAGTTACCACGAACTGGTCGGACTGTGAATGACAATGTCTCAAGTTCAGAGATTCGACATCACCTAGAGCAGTGCCACTCTGGGCAAGTTGCTGCTGAAGCAGGGACCCGAATAAGCTGCTGGTAAGATCAAGTTCCCGCCCATTTGCACCAACGGTCCAAGGAACAAGAGTCGGTGTCAGCAGTGTAGCCCAGCTGCGTGATATCGTGAGATATTTTGATTTCCTGGAGAGCCGAACATCTAGCATACCTCGACACCAACAACTTTGTCACCCCAAATACCAGCATTGTTACCAAGGCCGGGATCGGATGGCGAAAGTTGATGAAGAACGAGTTCCTGGCCAAGGCGATCCCGGCACTGAGGTGAATCAACGAGATTGTGTTATGCATGCGATGCCGCAATGCTTCCTTGAAAGCGATTGACAGGAAACTGAGTAATATAATGCATCATGAGGAATTCTGCGGAAAGTTTTGATGAAACCGTACGTTGTAGTCGCTACCGACACTGAGGTAGCCAGTAGAGTGACTATCCAAGTCATCTCGGTCGGCCTCGAAGACACGAGGACAGCGAAATGATCAGGCAAAAGGAGGAGATTGTCTGCGAAAACTGCACCCATGAAACCCCACCAGGCGGCGAGAAGAATGGTTTGACAGACAATCCCCGCGGCGAGCTCCAAGGCGTGCCGAGTTCGAGGTTCCATGATAGTGTGTAAACCACCTGCACCGTCAGTGAGCACACTGCAGCGATTTTATAGTACACCCAGGAGAATCCCATTTTGCACAGAAATGCGTAAAGACCCTGCCTCGGGGTTGATAGTGGGCATTATAAACCACGAGGCGGGACTTCTTTCCACCGCAGGCGCACCCGGGCCGCACATTTCGGGCCTAGAAGCAAAATTAATAGTCACATCACTTCCTTTGTAGGTGGTAATAGGTCTCTTTGGTGCCGCTTCGCGCGGACCTCCACACCACAAACAATCTTTGTGACTGGTCTATGCTTCGTTCTCAATCCTAGTCAACGATTTTTAGGTGGCGCCAAGGGTGGTAAAGTCGGTCACCCAAGGCACCAAACTGAGATACGGCCCTGTAGCAATTGACTTCCTATGAGCAGTCAGCGCTTCAGCACACACGCACCGAGAGGACTGCAGCGGACTGACTCGGACGTAAAGTATAATTGTACCACGCGTCTCGGCCATCATCTTTTTGCTATAGGGGTACAGCAAGTATCGGAACGAGCAGCATGTGGTCGCCACATTCCGATCGTCGACTCCTAGACATTATCCTTTGAGATGCCATCTGCCTGGTCGAGTTCGAGTTCGCTCGTTTCAGACCGTATCCGTCCATATCCAGCTCACCGAGGCAGCGGCAGCAAACCAAGGGCAAAGGCAAGTGGAAGGCTCCCACAAGGGAGACATTGATGCGGAGATTGGGATTGGAGGGGGAATTAGCGAGGGAGGTGGTGCAGTGGCAGTCTTAGTCTGGCAGAGGATGATCAAGGAGGCGCGTGCAGCGGAGGGGGCATTTCCGACCCCGCCCGGATCGCGAGAGAACGCGGGACTGGTCACTGCTGGCACTGGAATGGAGATGGATGACTACGTTGGCACATTTTGGGTTGGTCAATGCAATATCAATTCTGTTTATAGAGAAATATTTGATGATTCTATTTTGGGAGGGCAAAGCTTGAATGTGTACAGCATTTCTATGAAAGCCGTGTTGGGTGACTTGGGAGTTAGACAAGCTCTCAAAGACATCCCCAACAACGTACGGCCATAGCTAATGAATAGATCTAGGCCCGACGTATATTCTACATCACCCCACAATCACGGCTAGCACGTTTGTGAGAAGATGGTTTCACCGCCGCAGCCCAAGACCAGCAGCCGTACTTCCACGCCGCGATTTCCAACCAAACCATCCGACGACGACATCTTTTGCAAAGATCTCTCCGAAACCAAGCATGACGCCGTTAATGAACGGAAGTAGCAGGTTAATAGCAAGCGAGGATAATACGAGTGATAGACGTGTCCGTGGTGCGACCCTGTTGTCCAATATGGAGGGGAGTGTGGAAGGAGGAACTTTTGTCGGGTTCTGGTCTGCTGTGTGATGCGGATCAGTCTGAGCTGGCGGTGGAGCGGAAGTTGGCGCGAGAAGGGCAGGTTGGGGAGACGGTGATTGGGGTGCGGAGGCATCCGGGAAGGACATGGAAGGGTACGAAGATGTTGGCGAGGACGAGAGGTGTTCCCATCGCTGAGAAGGCGAGCCACTCTCTGTCTTTCCATGCTGTACCGCGCGCTCTGCACTCTCCTCTGGTTGCTCGTGCGACTCGACGTGTTCGGCCGAACGGAGGGAAGCAAGCGACGCAGAGAGGGAGTGGGAGACGGCTTCGGTGGCAGCGGCGGTCGAGGCGGTGATATGATCACCGAGGCCATGCCACGATTCAGGTGGTTGACCGAGGGCCTGGCGCTCGGCATGTTCGCGGGTGCGGAGGGCCTCCCATGTGGCACGGGCAAGTTCGGCTTTGGCACGGGCGTCGGCGGATTGGGCGCGCCATTCGGAGAGTTGGGAAGCGTAGGCTGACTGCCAGGTGTCGTCTTCAGCGGGAGGAGCCTCTGAGGAAGTGGGTTCGGGGGGAGGGGCGGGGGCGGATGGGGACACAGACGCGGTCGAGGAGGAGCTGAGCGGGACCTCGGCGGGCTCAAACGGGTGTTCGAGCGCTGCCTGTCGTCGATGTCAGGATATTCAGCGATAAAACGCTGGCTTTGAACACACCTGAAGGAGCTGATGCTCGTCTTGGAGAGGGCTCGACTCCGTCATCGTCGACGTCAAAGAACCCGTCTTTTCGCCGTACATTTCTCGCGGACAGAGGTCACGTGAAACTGTTTATGTAATCAGACAAAGTTACCTGTTTTGGATGCATCCTCAGCATCGACGTCATTCAGCCGGTGACGTCGTGCATGACTCAACGGTATATAAACCAAGGGGGATAGGGAACGTCTTTTCCATCACCCGAAGAGAAATCGTCACTTATGGTGAGGCCGTTCAAGTGTGCTCGACGGTCTCGTAGCTGACAATTGCGATAGGCTGAAACAACCGAAGCACAGTACCAGGTGACGAGCCAGACGATCCGCTGACCATCGACCGCTGACCTCCTAGCGCAGAAAGGAGACAAGGTCGAGTATAGACCCGTCGGCGGCGCGCAGGACAACGTCTCGCACAGCGTAGGCGAGATAGTCGATGTGCACGGGTCTGGCGCAGTACGTGATATTCGGATGAGAGCGTCGACGTCTAATCATTGGCCGGGGGTTTGTTTGCAGGACCTTCGGTACTCTATCAAGAACAACAATACAGGAAAGAGGACCAACTACCAGGTATGTGGGGCTGGATTGCTCGTTGGATGAGAGTGTTAACGACATTCAGGCAAAGAATATTGTCAAGAAACTCGAATCCTAAGAGGATGTGGTTGTAAATTATAATAGAGCATTGTACTTTTATCGCGGGTGACTGTATGGGGAGCTCTCGTGAATCAGAGTACAGCCACCTTCACTAGGCTCGAGCTTACAACAGCATGTGAATATGAACCAATGACATCCTCTGCAACTCGCGCGGACCAGCCGCATCTTGTCTCCCTTGTACTTCAATCCAAAAAGGCCCTCCAACACGGCGAACAGCTCTGCTCCAAGGCTAATGTCCTCACAAACGCGTCCGCGCAGTGTGCCGTCGACGTGCTCGCCCTCGACGCCAAGGTAAGGTGGATCAGCGAGGCGGTCATCGAACAGCTCAAGGTACGCCATGCCACTTCATATGTCTTCTTCTCACCCCATACTCTCACACAGCTGGCTGCCAGCGTGGCAAGGAGCATCGAGCACAAACGTGCCCAACTCGACAAGCAGATCCGCGTACGTTTTCGTCGCACATCCCCCGCGTTTTGTGCTTATCAACATACGACAGGAATGGGACGCCATCCGTTCGGAGCGTACCTCCGCCCTCGATTCCGTCCTTGAATCCCTCGGCACACAACTCGTCCCTCCTGGGTTTCACGAATCATCGACGGATTCTTCTCTTTTCGGTAGCCAACATCCGCTCGACAAGGCGAGCGGTATCCTCGACCCTACCCAGAGCCCTTCCGCGACTGTCCGAGTGAACGTCTTTGAGAGGAAGCTCGCAACGAAGCACGTCGATCGGTCCACATGGAAGACGTTGAGGGACTTTGTGGATGAGAGTGCGATTGAGCAGGTGTTGGATGCCGTGGAGAACGAACGGGCGAGGCTCGATGTGCGTGTCCTGTCGTTTCCGTTCTTTCTTTAGGAATGTTGATGTGTTTGCGTACAGGACGTCATGTCAACAACGTACGACTACCCAGAGACTCTCTCGACCACGGTTTCTTCTATACGCGACTCCTTACCTGTCTCGAACGCACCCCCTCCGATCGAGTCTTTGTTGGTTTCCCAAGAGAGGACGACGACGGTGATGGCGAGGCATCTGGAGAGCTTGGCATCACATTATGACCAAATGGCGAATGCACTTGATGACAGCGAGGCTGGGATATCTCATTCGGAAGAAGAGATGCAAGGTAGGCGTGTAATGGATTCTTCTGTCATTGTTCGACGTCATACCAATACCAATCTTGCAGCAATGCACCGAGACACGGACGAGCTCCCTGCGATCATGGCTGAGCTCGAGGAAGACGTTTATTCCATTCAAGGAGCCCAGTGAGCAGGGAATCAACTGCTGGCAGATGTATCACTCATACCCTACGATGTAGCGAGAATTTGGTGCTTGCTAAAACTGCTGCACAACAACAACTAGATGCGAGCCGTAGTATATTAGAAGATCTAGACGAACTCGGAGATATCATGTCAGACATGCTTCAGAAGCAACAAGACGTCGAGGTGCGTTTTCCTCTTTGGCGGTTTACCCGTGACCCACCTCTCGATTCATGATTTGATTCCATCTCCCTCCGTGCTGTTGTACAGGGCGACTGCGAAGATCTCCTGGAAGCTCTCCAACAGCGATTATTGGTCGTAGAGGACCTGCACCACAGATACGTCCAGTACCAATCGTCGTTTAATAAACTTCTCTGCGAGATTGCGCGGCGACGACTGTACCGAGAAAAGGCGGAGAAGATTGTCCAGCATGTGATGGCGGAACTCGATGCCATGTCGGCTAGTGAGCACTGATCTCGAATTGCATCCTCTTGACGATGACGATACCATGGTGACGATACAGAGGAACGCCAGGTGCGCGCAGACTTCAATGCCGAAAACGGTGCCCACATTCCGGCGGATATTTGTCTCTGTATCGAGAACCCGCCGACGAGGTGGGAGGTTGTCCCGTGGGCGGGTGATATACGGGAGGTGCTTCCAGAGATTGATGCGGATTTGTTGGCGCAGGTGGGTTGTTGTCACGTTTCTCCCTTTGTTTCGAAGGTGAGAAGGGCGGTCACGATCGTTGGCATGGCACTGGGTTAGATTTGGCTGACTGCATTCTTGTGTCCTTTCTTTAGGCGAGGGTGAAGTTGGGCGGTGGGGAGGTGGCTATGCCCGGTAGTGAAAGCGTTACGACGCATCCCGCAGAATTACGGTTCTCGGGGGGTGGGGAGGCGGCTATCCCAGGTAGTGAAAGCGTCACGACACAATTCCGCGATATTACGGTGAAGAATCTTGGAGCTATATTTATGCAGTCCTAAATAGTCGCATGTATTTGAAGCTTGCGCACACATTCCAATCACTACGAAATTTCTCATTCACACTAACGTATGGGAAGAGTTGCCCATATTTTAAGCTTCAAATGTTCGGTCAGGGAAACTTCAGGGGGAAAACGGCAACTTATATTCGAAGTACATTCTGCACGTTGCGGACGACATATTCACCGGTGTTACATAGATTCTGCAAAACGTCGTGCGTGTGACTTAGCTATGGGCGTATGCCAGGAGGCGTTGTAACGAGTGGGGAGTGGGGAGTGGGATGGCCATATGCTATATCTGCTTCGAGGCTTTTTCATCTCCTTATGACTCTCGCAAAAGATCGTGACTGCGCAGCTGCGTCGGTCAGGTATTCTGACGCAGCTCCGCACACCACCAGATCGGCCGAGAGGTCTTGATCGTCACGAATTGCTCCGCGGGGAGCAGGTGGTTGGAAGTGGACACTAGACCGCCAAACGAGGATTCTGTCCCATCTTGAAGCAAGTGATCAGCAAAAGCACACAAGGTAGAGGGCTTTGATTTACCCAAGTTCCATTCAAGACCGGATGTAGTCAACACGGTGGAATCTATACCGACGGGTAGGAGACCACAGGTAGGGCCCAAAACATCGTGGTCGATGGATATGCGGTGATGTCCCTTGGCGCAGTTCAAGACCCCAGCTCCATCAATCGACGTTAATACTCACCCCATCAAGAACCCAGCCAATATTGTCGTCCGTAACGACATAGACTCGTGGCCTCGTTTGTCGGATCTTGTGGATGTGAGAGAGGACATGTATAGTCTGGTCGAGTCTGCCAGATAATCCTCCGAGAATTAGTGTTTCATACTGGATCCGAATGCTCAGATCTATCACTCTAGTAGTTGGGCAATGGATCGGTCTAACCTTGTGCCCTTCCTTGCGTTCGATCTCTTCCAGCATGTCGATGCACTTGACGAGATCTGTGGTATCTTGGTCCGAGTCTTGCAGGACCGGTACTCCCTAAGATGTCGTAAGATCATCTGTCCAGCTGCAAAGCCTACGAAACCGAACCTTTGCGGAATAGTACTCTCGAACGTCTCCGCGCAGCGAGTCCAGATCACCCTTGATGAGATCGGGGGTGTATCTATATGGATCTCCATTGATCAGAGGCTCGAGCAACGAGATGGACGAGGCTCGTCGAATCCGAGCTCCACTCACCGATTTCGCAAGTGTTCAGTCTGTTCTCCATCGTTTGCCTCCCCGAGGAGATCGT
>JBBPNE010000510.1:0-19106 GCA_038090735.1 Xerocomellus amylosporus | reverse complement strand
GCCCATGTCCACGCACGTCGTGTACAGTACTGTTTTCGAAAAAGGCACGCGTGAGGGGTGGGCCCAGACGCACTGGCATGGAAACGTACGGTTGAGACTGTTTTGGGCCGTCGAGTAGTTGGACGCGTCGAGGGCCATGCCGATGCACTCGAGACAGTTGTAGTACTGCGTCTCAAAGGTGGTCGTGCAGCATGCGGTGAGAGGGCATCCCTAGAAAAGACGTCTCTAGCTCAGCAGCGGTCATGGACGAAAACGGAATTTAGAAATGAGCCATGGCGCATGGGGATTGCAACTCCGCCGCGGGGAGTGCAGACCGGGGAGAGGGCGATGGGACTCACCAGGCTGACCTCGTCGTTGACGGGGTTGCAAGTGGAGGTGCATTGGGAGGGGACGGGGGTCGTGGATCCGATGTTGATTTGTCGCCTTGTGAGTTGGTGTCCGAGGGGGGCGAGGAAGGGCTGGAGCGCGGCGCTGACGCAGAGGGCGAGGGAGAGCAGCGAGATGGAGAGCGTCGGGATGCGCATGGTCGAGGAGAAAGGACGTGAGAGGTGGTGCCGACACAGGACGCGTAGAGGTCGTAAGAGGCACGCATTATATAGGTAATCTGCGCCCGGGCTGACCATCCCACGCGAGACTCGGGGCGAGTTCACAACGGACCTCGGACTGCTCATTGCACTTTCGATGTACAAAGAAACGCAAATAGCTGTGAGCAACCTTCCACACAATCAAAACGATGGGCCCGAGATCACTCGCACCGTATCCCCTGGCGCTTTTGCAGCTGATGAGGGAGGGGGCGTCCGCCGAAGACCTACCTCTGGGAATGGCCACACGAGTTGGAGTAGAGCAATCAGCGTACAACGTGCCAGCACATCACTTGCTCGAAGCTCTCATCAACCACGCCCCATCTCCAGATACCATCGCTAGAGAGTTCCTGGTAGAGCTGGGTAAATGCGGAATTTCAGCTGTGGAATCTTTAGTTCGATGTCGTTCTTTGACCGGAGTTGATCTTGCTGACCATGCTTCAAAGCTGAGGCTGTGTCTAGTACTGGCACCGATGCTCCAGATGTCTGGGCAGTGACGGTCCACCGACAACTTCAGGAGCCTGGCGCCGACCTCACTAGACTTACCGAGCTTGCGAGCCACTACTTTTCGTATCTGGTGATCGCATGTACGCAGTTTTATTCCGTCAGACATTCACTGATGTTCCTCGTTTCCAAGTTAGAAACCCCGGTGGCAAAAGAACTCCTCAAGATAGCGTCCATTCGACCCCAAATCTCAAGCCCATCGAAGAGATCGAGGAATTGTCAAGTGCAGCCGCTAATCAGTCTGCTTTGAAAGATCTGGCACGTTTCAACCAGTTGACCGAGGTCACCCTCCGTTTGGCTAACACATGCCTTAGGTCACTCTCCGCGATGGCGTCAAGTGCCTTCTCACCGGTTTATCTTTCGTCCCCCCGAAGCCAGTGACCGCTCGCTGTGCTCATATCATCCCATTTTCGGTCCACACAAAAGTAAATATCAATCACTCGCATGACGCTATTTCGATTGTTTATATAGAGATCTAGACACAGACCCATTCCGCGATTGAAGCGTTCACTGGCCACAAGTTGGACGCAGAATTCATCCAGAAATACATAAACCATCCGAGCAACGCGTTGAATCTTCAAAATGATGCTCATCACTCGATGGCCAAGTACTTGGCCTGGGGCATCGAAGCGCATTTATCTGACAATCAGGTGGGTTTTTCAATTTAGTTGGGATCTGAAATCCACACACCAGATAGGCGAAATACTAATATCGGACAGTTCGACCAGTTGTAGATTCGCCGTTGACTAAGCTTACGGATGGCGACGAAATCCTCTTTGGAACTGGCTCCGGCGGTAGTAGAGTCCCACTCCCTGATCCGATGATCTGCAACCTCCATCTGGCAGTTGCTCGAGTCTCGCATGCTTGTGGGGCTTCAGAAGTTTTTGACCAATTTCTGGATGATGATGATGAAAATGCATGCGATGTCCCCGTCTACTTTGGTGGACCGCTTATGTCCGATGATGTGCTCATGCGTAAACTTGAGGTCTTAGTCTACTAGATTGGAATGTATCACCATGGTATTCTCGATGGATGCAGGTCTGTTTCTCTCTGGAAACAGCCTGCATAATTGTTACTTTATTGTACTGTACACTATCACACTAATGAGATGGGTTATGTAAGACGCACTTTGTGACTTGCTATGAAACACCCGCCCAGTTTCTTTCCGACAGCTGCTCTGGTGCGTATCCCCTCTTACTCTCCATCTCCCCACTCACCGTCTCTCAGGATCATGCCGCGGCAGGCCTCGGCGCAGGTGTCGTCGCCGTCCTCTGCATGCACCCCCTCGACCTCCTCAAAATCAAGCTCCAAGTGTCGACTTCCAAGCCGCAGAGCGGTATCGGAAAGCAGATATGGTACTCCTTGCGTAGCATACAGGCAGAGCAGGGGTGGAGAGGTCTCTACCGTGGCGTAGCTCCCAACATCGCCGGCAACGCCTCCAGTTGGGGTCTCTACTTTCTCTTGTCCGTCCATGACCGCCCGCGGAATGCGTCCCGTCGCTCATCTTGAATCTTGCCAGCTACAACATGCTCAAGAAACGCGCCTCGGGGGACGATCCAAGCCTCCGCTTGTCTCCCGGCGCATACCTCCTCTGCGCTGCTCAAGCAAGTTCGCATCCTGTCCTTTTGGTCTTCAACGTGGCCTGACGTGCCTCACAGGTGCTGCGACTGCTATCATGACCAATCCGATATGGGTCGTCAAAGTGCGCATGTTCACCACGCGTGCAGACGACCCCAAGTCTTACAGGGGGCTTTGGCGTGCGTGCTTCTCGTCTGGTTCCCTCACGTGCTCTCAGTCATCTCCGTTACAGACGGGTTCTCGTCCATCTACAGCACAGAGGGTATACGCGGTCTATGGAAGGGGACGTCGCTCGCGCTCGTCGGCGTCAGCAGTGGCGCAGTGCAGTTCATGTCTTACGAAGAGATGAAGCGGTGGGGCTTTGAGCAAAAACGGAGGCAATTCGCGAGGGCAGGGAAAACGATGACCCCAGAGGACGATAAACTGGTACGTATGACCAGTGCTCGTGTGCGCTCCTCGAATGATTCACTCGCGCCCTCGCACGCAGTCCAACACGGCCTATACCGTCATGTCGGGCGCAAGCAAGCTGTTTGCGCTCGCGATCACGTATCCATACCAAGTCATTCGTTCACGCCTACAAGTGAGGCCCGCCTTTCATCTCGTCCGTCCGACCTGTCTCACGTATTCTCGCATTGCACAGAACAATGCCACGACGCACATATACCCTGATATCCCCACAACCATCAAACGAACGTGGAAAGGTGAAGGCCTCCAAGGTTTCTATCGAGGCCTCGGAACAAACTTTGTTCGTGTCCTCCCTGGGACATGTGTCACGTTTGTCGTGTATGAGAATCTGGCGTGGTTGTTGCGGACGACCGCTCTCAGGCGGGAACAGAAAAGTGGAGTGTCATAGCTCGCTCGCTCGGCAACCTGGTAGGAGAATTATCGTATTTTCAGCTAGTCATAGATTCCAGTTTCATGGACAGGCATTATTTCATTCTCCATGCGCTCACAGGACATACTAATATATTCCCAACTCATCTGATCATCACCCAACCTCTGGACGAGTACGTTAGCAACTGATATGGCGGTAGCGAGTTGATCGATCAAAATAACTATAACTTTATAAGCCTCATCGCACGGAACGCCTGCACCCCCACCCATTTGCAAACCTCCTCAAGACGACGAGGCAAGCAGAGCAAAGGACAGACTGGAGCCACGAGTGGCTCCCCGCGCTCGATCCGTTTTCCATCATCCCACCGACCAACGAACAGAACAGCAAGAACAAACATGAATGTTTACTCACCGATCGTCAACGCCGATCACATCCACCTCGTCCTCGTATCCTGGAACGAACGTCACGTCGTGAGTATACGTAATAAAAAGGTGAGGGGGGAGGCAAAAAGGTCGATCAAATAACTATAACCGCACGCTCTCATCGCGCAGAAGCGCCTACCCCTGCGTCCGTATATACATACAGCCTCAAGACGAGCCTATATGCTGAACGAAGGAGAGACTGGACGGCGAAGTCCCCACGCTCGTAAATGTGTACATTTGGATATCATCATACCGAGGAAATCGAGAAACGGTGCTGTACTCACGTTGAGATAGAGACGCGATGCAAGGAGGATGGGAGCGGATGAAAAATACGCGTGAGTTGTTTTTGTATGTACGTGTTGTGCGAGACCTTGTAGATATAACACGTACAAACAACCGCTGCCATGAGCAAAAGCCTTGACATGCTCACCCGAATTCGAACCATGGCGTTTCTCTGTGAGTCTTGTCTGAAAGAACGAAACTAAACTAACACGTCCTTAGCCACCTCCACGCGACTCCACCTCCATGCGCTCACGCGTTCCCACCGAATATTAATATCAATACCCCAAATGATACCCCCCGGTCGATCCATCACGACCGGCCGACCCCCGGGCCGCCCACCCTCCTTCCCCCCACCCCCACCCGCCCGACGCCACTTTGAACACATCCCACCCACGCAACCCCAACGCGCCGACAACGGAGGGATCCCCCACCGTCCGACGAACCGCAAAATCCCCTTTGACCACGTCTACGTCCTCGACCCCGACACCAACAAGCTCTCCGACGCCAAACACAGCCTCGAAGACCTCCTCGCGACCCGTGAACGGCGCGTCGTCGAGCTCGTCGCGTCCACACCCGAGCCGATCGTGCGCGTCGTGACGCGGAGCGAGGTCGAGGCTCGGTACAAGGAGATGAAGCGCGCGTCGAGGATGGGGACGAGGGTCGGCGATGCGCCCAAGGAGGTGCAGCTCACGTGGGGGGTCGCGAGCGGGGATTTAGAGCACAAGTTGCGCAAGGCGGGGCGGGATCTGGACAAGGGGTATCGGGTCGTCGTCGTGGTCACCGTCAAGAACGGACATCGACATCGAGCGGCCAGCCGGCAGGAGTTGGTGGCGTTCGCGGACGAGATCTCAGCAGCGCTCGGCGAGGTCGGCCAAGAGTGGAAAGAGCGAGAGTTTACGGGACGGTCGATGACCTTGTCGTTCCGGAAAGCGGAGCTGGATGAGGACGATCTGCAGTCTCGCTGATATCTACTCGATGTAACGATTGCTCTATCCTATTATACACCGTTGGCATACTTTTCACGTCCGTGAAGATATCGATATCCCCTTGCCGCTCTTCAACCCCAGCAAATGTCGTCTACGATGCTTCCACCCGTGACGCGCCTTCTTCCACTCTGATCGCTGAACGGGAAGCCCACGTTCCTTGTGCGTCGGCAAAGAAGACGGCAAGAATCGCTGCTTCGGCCTCGGGAACGCAAGCGGTTGGCGATTCACCAACGGGACGCCTGGTCGGTTCATGGACACGTGCAGCCAGGTCCCAAGGAACAGCCGTCTGTATGCAATCGGAACCTCGAACCCAGCGTCCAGCATCCCATGAACGACCCGCTGCAAAAACGGGTTGCAATTCCGCGGAGGAACGCCTCGCTTCGAATACCGCATCATCGCCGTCCTCTCCTTTTGCCGCCAATGCGCTGGTCGCGTCTTTGCAGCCCGTCGCGCCATGCGAGGCTGCCGTCCAAACATCTGCAGCGCAGCGTTGAAGAACCGAGCGTCTGGCCGGAGATTGTACACGCGAGGTTGCGCGTTCGGGACAATGCGTGTGAGGGTATCGTAGATGTCGCGCGCTGCGCGGAACATGGAGCGGTAGAGCACCGCGCCCATACGGAGCCCGAGCGTCCTCCTCGACCGGTGTCTGCTCGCGATCTTGTCCTTGGCAAGAACGTAGCGCGCCCACCCTTTGACTTTGTCCTTGCCGTCCGTGCGCGGCTGCCATTTGTGGACCCCAGTCTCGATCGGAGTACGCGCACAAAAACCCTTGCGCGCTTCCGCCGCATATGCTTGCATCATGATCGTGTACGCATGGACGGGGAGACACCACCCCTCGACGACCTCGAGACCCTCGTTTCCGCTCTTTAGCCAACTGATCTTCTCGGCTTGCTTTGCAAGGAGCCAGACGCGTTCCGCGAGGCCCGTCTTGCCGGCTTTGCAGAGGGCATTCAGAACGGAAGTGAAGAAACGGGGCCCGAGGCTGACTGCTCGGTGGATCCTTTCTTGCCGTGCGCGACGTGCCATCATGGCACGTTCGTGAGGGCTTGGCGGATTGTCGCCCCATGCCGGGTGGTCGACGATGGTCAGCTCAGGGAGGACATGGAAGAGGATGGAGGCAACGACATGTGGGTTCCCTGTCGATGTGAGATGCGTAATGTAGGAGGTCAATGTATACATATCCGCTGGGATGTTGGAAGATGCGGGAGATGTTGCCAGGTGTTCGGAAAGCGATTGGCTGCTGGAGCCAGGTAGAGGGTATCGGTGGGGAGTGCCCGATGGCACCGCAATGCCGTGATCGCTGTTTTCCTTTAGTTTTCGTAGTTCTGCGACAGCAAAGGAGACAATATCGTTTCGCCTCAAGAGTGTGCCGGACCGTACGATAATGTTGTACGTGGTAGTATCAGGCTTGAGAGTAGGTCGTCGTACATGTTCCATGTGATGCAGAACATCCCGGGCAAGTGAAACAGAGAGGCGATGGCGAAGAGCATAGTGTACGAGGGAGTTGTATGTCTCACGGGACAGTGGAGGCATGACCTGTACGCGTTTGCCTTGGTGCTCGGCTGGTGGATCCTTGGCCTTTCTTGTTGGGAGGTCTTGCAAAAGGCCGAGAATGACGCGATGAAAATACCGATATGCATTGATCGACCGCTCAGAATTCGCTTGTACGAGCACGACCGTATCGGGAAGCTTCGGACAGGAGTAGAGCACGCGCAGTAGATGTGATATGTCGGAAAAGGGCATGGAGCGACTGTCAATAAGCCCGGCCAAGTTGGCGAGAGCCTGTAGAGCTTCTTCGCGGTCTTCAGAGTCATCGGAAAGTTCCTCCTCGCATTGCTTAGTGATGTCTTTGAGGAGTCGTTTGGAAGGTATTCTCGAACGGATAAGCTCTTTCCAACGGTCGACCAACTGTGGGGAAGCAGCTCCCTGCACCTCCTGTTCTGCTATCCTTGCTTTAATCTCCTGTGCCTTCTGTGCTTTCGTCTCGTAATCTTTGACGAGGAGAACAAAGAGCAAGGATCCCATGATGATCTCGCCTTGGAGCAAGCAAAAGTTGACGAGGGCCTCGAAAGCACGGTCCGAGCACTGGCGCCTGTTCTCCCGAGCTTTGAGCAAAAGCATCAAGGCAAAGCGAAGGCCGTCGTCTTGAACCGCGTCGGGGTTGATGGGAAGATGGTCTGGGAGGAACCCGGGGGAGCGAAACATGGAGACACCTTTTTCCTTGAGCACGCTGAATACGGTCGGAGGGGCGTGCAAGAGTGCCCCTGTGACTTTGAGGAGTGTGGCCTGCCGCAGGGGAATGCCTTTCTTGATCAAGATCTGGGCGGTCTCGTACGCTTTGAGAGGGGAGTCGTTGCGGATGATGTGATGCAACATGACGTGGGCGGAGAGCCTCGGAGAAACGGGCTTGTCAAAGGAGATGGGAGTGAACTCGAAAGCGGGCATGAAAGGGAACTTGATGGGCGCGGGCGGTGCAGCGTTGGGGTGGTTGGAGGAATGCAGAGAGTTGATGATAAAGTGTGCATCGCGCAAGGCACCGCTGCTGCAGGCTAGACGGACGGCTTTGGCAGCGAGTATGGCAAGAGGGAGGGGGAGGGTTTCGGGAGTATGGCAAGGGGCGGGAGGTCTAGGCTTGGTGGATGCTTGCGCGGAGGAAAAGACGGCGCGGGCAGGAGGTGCAGCCACTGCACTACGAGCGACTCTTGACAAGGCCCATTGCATGGGTCTCGCATGCCCTGCACGATTCGTCACACACGAAAACCAGCAATAAAACCGACTCACCCTGCAGCAGCAAAATAGTCCTGGCGAGAAAGTCACTTGCACGTGACAAGGAGAGAACTTTGACCTCGACGCCGAGGAGAGAGAAAAACAGACATGAACTACGACAGACCACACAGAGGAGGAGGCCCTCACCGCCGACGACACAACAGAGAGAGAGGTGAGGATCGATCGATCCAGCACCCGAATTCGCGTGAACGTTGACCACAGACGACTACGACTATCACGACCGTCGCCGGGAACACGACTCCCCCGAGCACGTCGTCAAAAACATCATCATCAAGCTGGGCGAAGTCGTGAGTCCCCTTTGTCCGCGCGCGCCCCCCTCTGACCCCGACCAGGACCCCGTCCAAGAGGTCCCCCGCGTTGCCAAACAGATCCGCGAGGCGCCTGTCACCGTCGCTGCCATATCCGAAGGCATTCGTCTTGCGTGAGTGTATACCCTACTGTGTTATCACCGCTGACCTGTCACAGCGTCACCGAGCAGCCCTACAAGATCTCATACTATGCAGCCCTGCTCCGTTTGCTACACGATCCAGCTCCTTCCGAGACAGAGACAGTCCAAGCCTCTGGCTCCTCGTCCGTACCCTCCCTTGGCAAACTAGTCCTCGAGGATTTTTGGAAGGGCTTCCAAGGCTATCTCGACAAGCTCGCATGGCGAGACATCCGTCTCTGCGTACGTCCAACTTCAAATCCGATCACCCTTGCTGACCCCCCAACTAGATACACTTCTTCGCCCACTTGATGGTTGCTCAAGTCATTTCTATCGAATCCATGTCTGCCCTTCTCCAGTCCTTTGCAGCTGTCCT
Source organism: Xerocomellus amylosporus (assembly GCA_038090735.1). NCBI lineage: Eukaryota > Fungi > Basidiomycota > Agaricomycetes > Boletales > Boletaceae > Xerocomellus > Xerocomellus amylosporus. The sequence continues at coordinate 10,331 of JBBPNE010000510.1, read as the reverse complement.
CGACGAGTTCGGCGTGTCATATGGTCGAGGAAAAAACGCCGCTCTGTGTGCTACCGAGGGATTGCTCATCGTATGTCTCTTCTTTTCCTTTTCCTGCCCATCCAACCGCCTTCTAGGCTGGACCTGTCATCAAGAAGAGCTTGTCACCAAACACGGCCGACATTATCAAAGCCATTCAGGCTTTCAACGAATCTGTTGTCTCCTCCAAGGTTCTCGCCCAGCCTATGATATCTCTCGAATCATCCGATCCTGCACTTCTCGAAACCGCGGAAGAGGTATACTTTATCAAATTTCCCTTTTTTCTCTTTACCCACTATAATTTGCAGCTTCTTGAGAACGGTCTTGCGGTACTCAAAGCGCTGGAATCATCCGAGTTTTCGGATGCTTGGAGTAGCGTCCCACGGCCATATCTTGACTACCCGGACCTGGACCCCACTATCTCTTCGCCTTTCGAGTTGCCCTCCATCCTGGTACCACCCGAGGTTATCGAGCTCGATGGTCTTGCAACCGACGCAGGCGAGGACGCTCAGGTGAAAAAAGAAGAATGGCCAGAGTTCTTTTTTTGCCTCTTTGATAATACCGTGCGTTGTGATCCTTCGGGTTGCTCGTTCTCCGTATTGATATCCACCACAGATAACTCCAGAGCCCTTGAGCATCTCTGGGTTTTTCATCCGTTCCCACGTCCGCGACATGGTCGCCATTTTTGAGGTCAACCGAAAGGAGTGTGCTAGACTGTTGCTCGAGTACCCCAAGTGGTGCGCACCGGGTGCATTCAAGCCCAAATCCGGAGCACCTCCTCCTACTGAGGAAGATCCGAATGCTAAAAACTGGCAGCTTGAGAGTGCTGTGATCGAGGTGAGCAGTATTTCAAGTCGACCGTTGGGGTCCCTAACGTCACACCGTCCCGTCAGACGATCCTTGGCTCGTTGTTCCTCCTTCCCGAGTCACCTCAAAAGTCAATGTACTACATCGCCTTGATCACCGAACTTTGTAAACTTTCACCCTCTACCGTTGGTCCAGCGGTTGGCAAGTCCATCCGGAAACTGTACACCGCGCTTGGCGACGGGCTCGACCCTGAAGTCTCACGTCGTTTCGTCGAGTGGTTCGCTGTACATATGAGTAACTTTGGGTTCCAGTGGGTGTGGAAAGAATGGTGGGCACCTTTCACCTCGTCGTCCTGGGTTGTATTGATGGTGCTTTAGGGTTCCAGATCTTGCTTTTGTGGAGCAGCACCCAAAACGATCCTTTGTCCGCAGGGCAATTGAGCTCGAAATGCGGTTATCGTATCATGACCGGATTCTTAAAACTCTTCCCGAGCCCATGCAAACCGACCTTGGCGTGATCGCTGCCCAACCACCGGGCCCCAGCTTTGAGTATGAAGACCCCTGTAAGTTCACTCAACTTGTATCAATTGCCCTATCCTCACTCGCGCTCCACAGCGAGTCCCTACTATGACGCTACCCAGTCTCTCCTCGGCCTCCTCCGTGGACGTTCCCGCGCTGAGGAAGTCATATCTCACATCGATAGCCTTAGGACGTCTCTCGAGTCGACCCCTTCTGCTCCACATCCATATGCATCCATCGACGCCCTGATACGTTCCATCGGCGTCCAGTCTCTGCTCTCGATCGGCTCTCGTTCCTTCTCCCACCTACTCAACGCCATCGAACGATATCTTCCCCTTCTTCGGGGTCTCGCCAACCCCAATCCCGCGCAAGGCGGTGGCGATGTTACGGAAGCCAAGACGGACATTCTCGATGCTGTCTTTGCGTTTTGGAAGAGGAATCGACAAATGATCGGGATCGTGTTCGACAAGTTGATGCAATACCAGATCGTCGATCCTACCGAGGTCATCGCGTGGACGTTTGGCAATTCAGCGGGTTATAGCGAGGATGGCGTAACGAACCCATTGTCCGTTGCTGCGTTTGAATGGGACCTGATCAAGGGTGCTTTGGACAAGGCCAACGGGAGAGTGATGGTTGCGAGGAGAAAGGTGGCAGCGCTGAGGAAGGAGCAAGATGATAGTATTGCGCGTGTCAAGGCGAGCGGTGGGGCGGACGTGGCGAGCATGGAGGTGGACGGGGAGGTGAAGCCCATCAAACAAGGTATGGTTCCAAGTTTGCTGCAGTGCATGCTTTACCTCACCTTTCTCGGCGCAGACGACTCTGCGGAGAGTCCTCAGCTCACCACCGCTTTGAAAGCGTTTGCGAGTCTCACTCGCGAGCAAAAGGGGGCGCTCTCGCGGGCGATCGAGGGCTTCGTGTCGTGCCTTGCACCCTCGCCAGGTGATGCCTATCAGACCCCGTATGGCCACAGCGTGATCGGGGACGAGGCTTGGGAACAACGTCTGACATGGTCCAACAACGAGTGGAGGAGCTGGGAGACTTGGGGGTGGTATAGACACTTTTGTAGAACGGTTCGTCGCTCTGCCAAATCCTCGTGCTTACTCTGACGTCTATCCCAGTATGCGCCGTACCTGCGCAACTATGCGACGACGCTCAGCACTGTTGGTTTCGCGAAGATTCAAGATTCCGCGGACCCTGCTGCCGGGCTGATTAAAAAGACGTGGGATATCGCGACAGGCCAAGAAGCCTAAGCGTTCATCGCGCCTCCTAGTTCACTGTCTTGTACACAATATTGTCTCGCAATAATGGTGTTGGTAACTTTATGTCTATCATGAGCGCCATCTATCTACACATTGCAAAGTGGGAGATAGTTTTGTCAATCCTTCTTGTCCTTGTCCTTTGCCCGGGTCCCGGTCGAGTACCCGATCGTACCGATGAACACCAATGCAGCGCCAGACCACATCATGGCGTTCGCTTGGCCGCCATACACGGCGACGCTGAGAAGGAGCGACACGGCTTTGCGTACAGTCAAGATGAGGGTGACCGTGAGCGACGACACGCGGCCCGTGAGCCTGTTGACGCCAACGACGCAGAACAACTGTGTGAGCGTGTTCGCGACGAGGTACAAGAGCGTGGACGGCAGCACGAGCGGGACGGCCGAGAGCGAGACGGGCGGACTGGCGATGGAGCGGGCGAGTTCGGTCGCAATGCTCTCCCGGGAGAAGTAAAAGAGGGGGAGTGCGAGGGAGTGGATGTAAAACATGTGTTCCTGCCAGGACGGCGGTGCGTTGGGGTCGGATGCGGCGTGGGGCTTGATGTAGCGCGCAAAGACGTAGTCTTGGGAGAGCCCGAGGAATCCGGAGAGGAGGAGGGCGAGGGTGAGGATGGAGATGCCTTGTGCGTAGAGGGATGCGGGGACGTCGACGTCGGTCGAGGTGGATTTTGGGTTCGAGGCGGAGAGGGTGGTGAGGATGATTCCGATGGTGACTATGAATACGGAGACGAGTTGATGGAGGGTATATCTGGGTGCGATCGCTGGGTCGCTGGGGGGCGGGGAGTGGGACGGGGGACGTACTGTTTCTTGACGAGGAGCCAGCCGAGGAGGATGTTGATGATCATGCCGCCGCTGCGGAAGACGATGTGGACGGACATGGGTATGTCGTATGCGAAGGCGGCATTGTTGAGGACGGAGAGGGCAAAGAAGAGCGCGACCTGCGCAAGGTACGGCAAGAGGGGGACTCTGCGTTTCCGCAGCCGGGGAAGGCACGAGCGGGGGTCGGTGGTGAGCTGGCTCGGGAGGGCGTAGAGGGAGACGACGAGGAACTGGCAAAAGGTGATGAGGATGCCCGAATGAGGGTTCGCGGATGTAAGCCGCTCTGTGGTGATCGCGTTGCTGTGAAGCGGGTCAGTGTGCGGTCCCGGCTCGCTCGACGGCGTACCTGCAGCAGCCGCCAAAGACGAGGGCGAGGGTGGCAGCCCAATCGGACAGGGACAGCATCTGGGCTGGTCTGCACCCAAATGTCGTTCAGACTGGTCCAGCTGTTTCCCGTGACCTCGACGCGTGGTTGTTGTTTGTCTCCGCCCCATTTAAATACCGTCTCATTCCTTGTTTCCTTCATTTCAATTCGCCCCCTCTCCGGGGCCGTCCCGCGACAATCTCTATCAAGTCATTCCCTTACAAAACATGTCCGTCGACCGTCGTCACCCCGCCTCTCTCCTCCCCGCCGCCCTCCACAACCCTGGTTTCGTTGACCTCATGAGCAAGCGTGTCTCGATGGACATGGTCCATCACATCGCCCTCCAGGCAGCGCAGGTTATCATGGTTGAAGATCAGCCCCCCGCCGAGACCCCGCCCTTGCCCCTGTCTTCGGACAAGCTCGCCCACGACGCGGCCCCGCCCCCTTTCCGCCTCCCTAGCTTGGAGTCCTTTATCGTGCAGCTCATCCTAAAATCCAACGTGCAGGTGCCCACCTTGCTCACCACCCTCATCTACCTCCATCGTCTCCGCTCAAAGCTCCCCACGATGGCCAAGGGTGAGTCCGCGCCCTCATCCTCTGCTTATCTGATGCCGCTTTGACAGGCATGCCTTGTACCCGTCACCGTGTCTTCCTGGCGGTTCTCATCGTTGCCGCAAAGTATCTCAACGACTCGTCTCCCAAGAACAAGCACTGGTCTGCTTACGCCTCGCTTTTCGATCTCGCAGAGGTGAACCTCATGGAAAAGCAACTCCTCTTTTTGCTCGACTACGACCTTCGCTTTGACGAAGACGAGGCGGTAAAGCACTTTGCACCCTTTGTCGCTAACAAGCAGTGTGAGCCTCCCAGCCCTCAGGAAACGAGGGTCGCTGCCGTCGAAAAGGTGGCAAAGGCCGGGAAAGCGAGAGCCCAGGCGCAGCAACCCCCGACCCCTCCTCCTCTTTACGATCCCCTTCCTCGCCCGCAAGTCGCGGCCAGTTCCAGTTCTTCCATCGTGTCGACAGTCCGTGGTCTTGCGAAACGAGTGTCTAATGGCCGGTTGAGCGTTTTGCACAATGCGACGAGTCGGCAGCCCCCACCGCCTGTCCCGCCATCCCCGTTGTCAAGTAGCCATAGCTCTGACACCTTGGGCGCGACCGACTCTGACATGGACTCGTTGACGGAGGACACCGATTCGTCCACCGGTTCGATCACTAGCCCGGAGGATGAACGCGACGATCGCATGTTGCTATCCAAGAAACGCTCCGTGCTTGGCTCTCTTCCGTCTCAGATCCGCCGCGAGGGCAGAAAAGTGTCCGACACGTCCTCTATCAGCTCTGCGACGACCGTCAAGGCGATAGGCCACTCCTCCCCAACATGCCAGGAGAACCGTAGTACTCTGCCCGAGCCGTGCTCTATCAGAGTCGTGCATCGCCATGGTGGGAAGCCGCGTGTGAGCTCATACGTGTACGGCACATCGATGAGCTTGCAGACCAAGGGCATCAATACTCCTATGGGTTCGCCGCGGATCAAAGAAAGCTTCAGCACCCCTGGTTTCCTTAGTCGTATGTGGAACGCAGCGACGAAAACCCAAGACAAGGAGGTTTCGATCACTAAACCATGTGCTCCTCTTGCCGTGACTATTGTCGAGCCCCCCGAGCATCATCCTCAAGGCCACGGGGGTACTTTTCGAAGGTTGGTTCACTCGCGGTCCACCACCTTTCGAGCGGCGGCCAATCAAGTCCTCGACGTTTGATCTCTTCTTGGGGTGGCGGACACGATCCAAACGGACATCAAAATCTTGCTTCTATCAAAAAACGCCACTCTCTTTCTTGCATTGGACGATCTTTCCTCTCACATATCTAACCTCGAACACGTGCCCGCGGACGCTCATGACCCATCTGGTTAGAGACCGGTGTAACACATACCTGACAGACTATGCGGTGCGTTCCATGGACACCCATGCCACTGTAGCCGTACTTGCATACACGATCTATCTCTCACTCTCGTTCTGTACTTGACATTGTATCATACCCTTGTCGTTTTGACCCCATGATGATCTTTGTAATACATGATGCATGAATGTCCATTAGCGCGGGTGTAAACGATTCATCACTCGGTAGGTGGCGTCACAGAAGCTTCACATATGATGCAGGGAAAAGACCCTCTCTTTCCTGACCCTCTACCTGGCCTGTCCACCTGCAAAAATTCAAGTCAGACTGCCAACCGTGCCAACGGGGAAAGGCTAACCAATCGTCCGACGACTTGGCAGTGACAAACACCCTCGTACCAGCTTCGATCGCCAAATCGCCCGGGTCCTGCCAAAAACGAGGCGTCCTCAGTCCCAAAAAGTCACCCCGACGACCTGATTCTTCACGACGCACCTCGCTGCTATAATCGTACAACACCTCTGCCCACTCTCCCTCTGCCACCTCCTCGGACGCCGGCGGGACGCGCCGTGTCCCGACCGCCGCACCACCCCGGCCGGCATGACTGCCCCTCTGGCTCACCGTCGTGCCAGTACCACTCGTGCTCACGTCGGTGTTCGTCTCCGAGATAGCGCGTCGTACGGGCGGCGGTCCAAACGTGTTTTTCGGGACGACGAACGCAGAGGGTATACTCACGGCTGGCGTCGGCGGTTTCTTGAGCGAGGAAAAGACGCTCGTCTGTGTCGTCTCGTTAGTCTCGTTAGTCTCGGATGTCCGAAAGAAAAAACGGGATGGGATGGGAAGGGAAGGGGTAGTATACGACTCGGATAGGTACCGGTACCAAGCTAGGATGAGATGGAAACAGACTCGCCTTGCGCGTCACGAGCTTATCTACCTCCGATCCAGGCACTGCCTCCGCGGACACCGCACGGCGGGGCAGCGATGGCGGGCCATCCCCCGCCGCCGACGGCTTCAACGAGTGGATCTGAGAAAACAGCGATGGCGACGGCGATGACGAATGTGAGGACGATTGGGACGATGCGGGACCGGCGCCGCCACCAGCGCCAGAGAACGCGAGCGAGGCTGCAGCGACGCGACCGACAGACACCGCACGCCCAACGTCGACGTTGTTCAAGTGGGGCTGAATTTGCTAGTGAGGGCCCGGGAAGGCGGAGGGAAACGCCAGCACAAGTCAGCATACGAGAATTTGCGGTGAATCCTGAAAGGTAGACTGGGACCCGACGCACCGTCATGGTCGTCGCATACGGGTTATTCGATTTGCCTGACACACCGCTGGCGCCTCCGCTCGAACCAGATGCGTTGGCCGCGAACGCGCGTTGGACGACCGCCGCAGCCGCCGCGGTCGGTATACCCGTACCAGCAAGCCCGCTCCCCCCCTGACCACTCTGGCCGAATAACTCGGGTCGGGATTGAAAATACCTGCGAGGACACGTCGATCAGACACATGGTGTTGAATCGTGGGCACTTACTCGTCGAGGAGTCCGAAAAACGCATCCTTTTCATGCACCGAGAGCTTGGTAAACACCATCGCCAGCCGTGCGCGTGAGAGGTGAATAGCTTAAACGTGGATGCTTATCGGGGCACGAGATCGATCAGTTTCAGCAGTGTTCTTTCCGCAGCATACATACAGACCTACTTCATAACAGACTATTTGCGTAAAGCGAAACGACTCGGTGTATAGTACGCAGGAAAAGAAAGAGATGAAACCTGGACAATCAACCCAGCGAGCAAGTGCACATCTTGGCCGGAACCGCCAACCAAGATAACCCAGCCTGCTGTCATGACGGAGCGAAAGAGAAAACCGTATAATATAACACCTCACGGCGATAATGATCATCAGAAGGGTTGAACGAGAAAGAGCGATAACCATCCGCGTCCAGAAGAGGAAAAATCGAATAGACATCATGAACCAGTGTAGTTAAATATGTCGTACTCCCCAGGAGCACCCGAGACGTCCGCCATGGGGCTCATGTTTTGAGGTATGGACATACCGGTCATGTGTGATAGACGACTCTGGTCTGATGGCGCGTGTTGGCCCATCGATTGTCCATACGGATAGCTTCCCGTCATGCCTTGCTGATGTTGATGCCAATTTAGGTTCGAAGGTGACGGCGTCGACCCAAAGTACCCACCAACACCGGCGTTATTCGGCGGGTTTATGGAGTACCCATTCATCTGCCCAGCAATCATTCCCATCTGCTGCTGCATCTGTTGCTGCATCGGCTGCTGGCCACTCTGCGGCCAGTTAGGATTTTGGATCTGGGGGTTGAATGATCCCGGATTTTGAGCCATAGCAGCATGCGAGTGTTGCATCATTGCTTGGGAATAGTCGTTCTGCTGTAACTGAGGCTGCTGAGAAAGCCTCGATGGTGCCCGCGGCGTCATCGGCGAATGGACACCGTCGGAAGGAGAACGTGCACTCCGTGCAATGCCGGGAATCGTCGAATTGGAACGCAAAACGGGAAATTGATCACCTGCCGGCGCCGACATGGGCGACCCACCTACACCGCTACCAGGTTGCGATGGTCCTGCTTGAGCCATGCGTTGGGCCATCGCATAGGCATGCTGCTGTGAGTTCATCATGTTCGGGACGGCATTCATGTTTCCATTCGTATTTCGCATTTGCTGCTGCATCAGCATAAGATGTCTTTGCTGGTTCATATTCATATTGTTGGGCATTCCTCCTTGCGTCTGCGAGGAAAAATTCGAGCCTGCCATGCGCGGATCCATTCCCGGGTTGGTATGGCCCTGACCGAAAGGGAACATGCCATTCTGAACTGGCGAGTTGATCACTTGTTGATGATGATGATGTTGTTGTTGTTGTTGCGACATGACTGGCGACTGTTGACCGAGGGGAGACACTGGGCTAGGACCACCCCCAGCGTTCAATGCTCCGTTGGACATCATGGGTACTGAAGCGTTCGGTGCCATGCCAGCCATCTGGGGATTGCGTTGTGGGGTAGCCAACTGTGGATTTTGGAGTTGCTGTTGTTGCTGCTGTTGTTGCTGTTGCTGTTGCTGTTGCTGTAGCTGTAGCTGCTGCTGCTGCCGCTGCGCAATGGCATTCTAGGGATTTGGTCAGCCACGAGTGACAAGAGTCTCCGGGAACTGAATACCTGAAGTGCCTGCAGCTTCTGCATCTGTTGTTGCGGAGGAAGCGAGGTGAACTGGGGCATTTGTTGAATCATGTAACTCATGAGCGGGTGGTTATGGTTCTGCAATATCGAGCTAGGATGCTGTGCCTGTGGTACAAATGCTGTATTTGATTGTCCACCGGCCACACTCTGTGGGACCTGTTGGGATGTTGAAGGTGGAGACATATGCCGACCGGCTTGCATTTGTTGCATTTGTGCATGCCGTAACTGATGTTCTCTAGCTTGATGAATCTGAAGCTCTCGCAGACGCGCACGCGAACTTGCAGCGATGGAGGCTTCTGTTGCACCAAAAGGAAGGGATGGAGTCGCTGATGGCGGGGCCATCGCGGGACTTGATACACGCGGACTGTGTGGCATGGCAGGTGCAGTCGACATGACATTGTGAGGTTGACTCGAAGGGGGGAAAGTGATTTGAGGATTAGGATGTGAAGCAGCACTGGATAGCGACATGACAGGAGGAGGGGGTGCCTGCGTCAGCTGTTGCTTATTTTCGCCCACGTCGCGCCGCTTGCTGGCGATGTCTGGAAGATCGTCTGGCCGCACACGCTTCAACGCTCCGTTAGGGGCTGCAGTGGGAGAGCCTTGGTGCGTTGCGTTGAGAAGCTGTCTCCGCGCGACGTCCTTGGCAAATATCGTCGACATGTCCGAGTACAGATGCTGTATTCGGTCCATGGATACAAACTCGACCGCTACGGGCGGCTCCATGATTGGGAGTGTGATATTGGGGCTCTAAAGTGATGCATTCAGGATGCGGCGAGTGGATTTGACAAGAAAACTCATACGTTGTGACGTTGATCTGCAGCTGCAGCCAGCCATGTCAGGTTTACCTGGAGTCGCACTGCATACCTGGGTGGATGTGAGGAGGAAAACGGGATGCTTGAAAAAGAGCGACAAACTGTTGAAAGCGGGGGTCAGAGAATGGGATCCCACGCAGCTGAAACTCCAAGCAGACTCTGATAAAAGGACAAGGGTCATTCAATGGGCAAAGACAAACAAGGAGACTCGACGCACTTGAAGAGTTCGGCGTTTATCGCGAGGATTCGGACGACGGAGGGGTGACCGGCAGCGGGTGCAGAGAGACCGGAGGGGAGCGGTGGCACCAGAAACTCGCCCGAGGACGCTCTGGAATGCGATGAACCAGCGGCAGCGGGAGTGCCGTTGCGCCGAGCGGAGAAAGCATCGAAGGCGGGGAGGTATCTGGAGGGCGAGCTGGCACTGGAGGTGGGCGGGGACGAGGTACCGTTTATGCGGACGGTGGGCTGGAGGCGTCTGGGGTCGTCCTGCGAGGCGGACGAGGGGATTGGGTGGGAGGAATCCCTGGGATCGTCGGAGGTGTCGTCGAGGGCGTCGTCGAGGTCAGGTGCGGGGGAGAGCTCGGTGAGAGGGGTGAGGGTGCCTTCGACGGCGAGGTCTGGCTCCTGGGCGGGGAGA
>JBBPNE010000509.1:0-19137 GCA_038090735.1 Xerocomellus amylosporus | reverse complement strand
AACGTGCGAAAGATATATTTGATAGGTCGGATTACAATCCTTTATAGTCTGGGCACACCCGAGACTGTTAGAAATAAGAATAGAGTGAAACAGGAACATGTAACTATAGTAGCGGAAAAGCGGAAGTTGCAGGAAGGTGAAGGATACATGGAGCACAGTAGGAATAGATAGGAAATGAATCAAGGAACTTACCAACGAGTCTGGACAGACATGGACATGGAGTGGAACACAAGGAGGGACAATCCGATTGAGGAAACACAAATCTGAAGATTCTGGATTCCGGAAGCGGAATGCGGATGGACTGAGAGGGTCAGATTGATGCTTTGAGTGGGCAGAAGGACAGGGTGAGGCTACGAGAGAAGTCCGTCCAAAGGAGCAGGCAGCGCTCCGGAAAATGCGAGACCAATGCAAAATGGTATGAGAGCGGATGGAGAGCGGATAGCAGGTCTGATGAGTCACATTAGGTCCCATTAACACCGGATGGATTGCGGGAAGAGATTGCGATGAGTGGAAATCAAAGGATAAGTGTCGTCTGTCGCGAAAGTGGTATCTGGAATGATAGGGAATGTATGTTTCCTACACCGCCTTCCTCACCATCAAGGACGCCTTCATGCGTCAACCGGTCCTTCGCATGCCCAATGTAGCGGACCCGTTTTACCTCATGACTGACGCTTCACTAACGGCGTCCGGAGCCATCCTCATGCAGAAAGACGCCAATGGCGACCTCCACCCTTGCACGTACCTATCAAAGATGTTTGGACCTGCTGAGCGCAACTACGACATTTATGACCGCGAATTGCTCACAGTCATAACTGCACTTGAGGAATGGCGACACTACCTCCTCGGCACCACCCACCCCATATTGGTTCTTACAGACCATAAAAACCTCATATACTTCCGTCAACCGCATAAGCTGTCCCGTCAACAAGCCCACTGGAACTTGTTCCTTCAGGACTTTGACCTTCACTTCATGCACATCCCTGGGACCCAGATGGGACCTGCCGATGCCTTGTCTCATCGTGACGAGATCAATGTCACGACCGACAATGCCGATGTCACCCTCCTACCCCCAGACCTCTTCGCCCGCGCCATTGATCTGGTGCTCTCTGAGAAAATCGCACTCTCCACACCCGCCAACCCCCTTGTTCAGTCGGCTCTTCATGCCCTCGATGAGGACACCTCTCTCTTTCCCCGTGCTCGCAAGGAGGATTGGCTCTTTGCGGACCAGCGCCTTTATTTTAAAGGGTGTCTGTATATTCCAGACTCCACACGACAAGACCTTGTCCATTCAGTCCATGATTCCACGTCTGGGGGCCATGGAGGTGTCTTTTGCACCCAGGCCACACTTGCTCGTCACTATTGGTGGCTGGGTCTCAATGTGTTTGTTTGCCACTTCGTCGCTGGTTGCGCTGTCTGCCAAGCGTCAAAAGTTAACACCCACCCCTCTGCGCCCGCGCTTACCCCCCTTGCCTCCACCGCAACCCGCCCCTTTCAGCAGGTTTCGGTCGATCTCATCACCAGTCTTCCTCCTTCTCTGGGTTTTGATGCTATCATGGTCGTGGTCGACCACGGTCTTACGAAGGGGGTCATCATTTGCCCCTGTCACTCCACTATTGACGCCGCAGGAGTAGCACAGCTGTTTTGCACATGGGTCTTCACCCGTTTTGGCCTCCACGACTGCTGTATCTCCGATCAAGGCCCCCAATTCGCCTCTGCCTTCAACCAGGAGGTAGCCAGACTGTTAAAATATGACCTCGCCCTCTCCTCCGCCTACCATCCACAGACCGATGGAGAGACGGAACGTATGAACCAAGAACTGGAGACGTATCTCCAGATCTTTTGTGATGGTCACCCCGAACGATGGGCTGACCTACTCCCCATGGCAGAGTTCTCCCACAACTCGGCCACCCATTCGTCCACGGGAAAATCCCCTTTCTCATTGATCCTCAGATACGAACCCCACACCTATCCGCCAATTGGAAAGATGTTCCTCCCCGCTCTAGACACCCGCTTGACAGATCTTGAGGAAGCCTGACGAGAGGCCCTTGCTGCGCACAAGAAGGCACAGAGAACCATGAAGGAACAGATCTTGTCCAAGTTCCGCCCGTGGAAAGTCAGAGATAAAGTATGGCTGGAGGGGCGTAACCTGAAACTTCAATACCCATCCAGGAAGCTTGCGCCTAGAAGAGAAGGCCCCTTTGAGATCGCACAGGTTCTTTTCCCTGTGGCGTACCAACTTCACCTTCCTGCCACCTGGAAGATTCACGATGTCTTCCATGCATCTCTCCTATTGTCCTATTAGGAGATGTCGGAACACGGCCCAAACTTTACCAACCCACCTGGTGACCTTATCAGCAGGGAAGAGGAGTTCGAAGTTGATCGGAATCTATCCCATCAAGGGGCACGAGGTAGGAGGCAGTACCTAACGACCTGGAAAGGCTACTCCACAGCAGAGAACACCTGGGAACCCAAGGGAAATCTCAAACATGCGCAAACAATTCTCAGGGCTTATAAACTTCACCATCCAAGAGACTTTCCCTCACCCCGTTACTCCCAATAAAGTTCTTCACCATGTCCAACGCCACGCCCATTCGTACTAGTCGCCTCCCTTTTCCCCAACGTCGCATTTTCCTCACCACAATCTTGTCCAATCCCGTTGCCACCATGCTGCTCGAGACCAACCCGCTGTTTCACCAGAACCCCACGCTCGCCGGCCTCTCCACGTTGTTCTGGACCTTCTCTACCCTTCGCTTGGTCCACCAGCAGCTAGCCCCGCAAGATCTCCCCCCTGTCTGGGCCACTGCTATGCAGATGGCCATTTCTGAAGCCCGCGCCCTCATTTTAGATTTGCTGCATTCAAAAGGCCTGGGAACCATTGTCGATACATTCCCATCTGGAGTCATCGACCCAATCCTTCGCCCCATCTTGGAGGCACTTACCCCGGCCCAACACACCTTCTATTTGAGAAATGCCCGAGTCGTTCCCGACATTCCCCTTCACTCCCAGCGAGCCGCCTCTCGCCACCCCAGTCCTTCCCCTGCCACCACTGCGGTCGACCCTCATTCGCTGAGCACCGCCTCGTCTACCTCCCTCAAGTCCTTTCGGACCGACCCCATCACCCCAGCCAGACCCCATCCTCAATCGCCTTCTCCACCTAATCGATGTCTCCGTCGCCGCGGCGCCACTCTTCTTGTCGGAGGGAGCCTACCAGCCATGGTTTCCCTTACGGCTGCTAGCAGGGCTATGGCCGATCGTATCATTGCCCAGGGACAGGAGGAACTTGCGCAGCGAATTGGAGAGCAGGCAGGATCTGCAACTAACCCCATTGACGTCGATGTGGCTACCCCCGAACCCGTTTCCGCCCCTCGCCCTATCCCACCTCCTGCACCCAGTCAATGCTTTCAGTGCGGAGCTGGCGACATTTCTGTACCAACTGTTGGGCTTACGTCTGCCCCTACTGCCAACTTCTTGCCCCGGGACATACCCAATGCCAATGCCCCTCCCACCTTTGCACCAGATGTCATGCATTGGGCCACATTGCCAGAGATTGCCCTGCAGACAGCGATGACTGGCCGGATAATGACACCGTCATCGAGAATGAGGGAGACCGCTCCGGTCTGGATCGCTGAGCAGGTGCTTCAGCATTATGAAGGGGGTAATGTTACGTTTTCATCCTTTTCTCCTTTATCTTTGATCAAACTACCGTTCGGGCTACCTCATTCTACAGAAGCGGTAGAGTCCCTTTTATATTTCGCATATCGTTCTCTTCATGAAGACCACGATGTTTACTCGGACGACATCCTCTCTTTCTGGTAGCTACATTCATTCAGTACCTACCCCTATCCCCCATTCGGACACCGGCAGTATCTGCCCATTATGTCTTCCTCTCTTGAAGTAGTACGCGTCCCCTTTTCTCCTTGTTAGGATTCCCTGGTCTGTGCGCATTCCTATTTCTGTATATAAGTAGCACAAATCCCCTGTTGTATTCTCCATCTGATTCTACGCAATCTACTGTGTAGTTCCAAGGTCATCCAGCTAGGACTTCGTTGCTAGTCTGAGAACCTAAGTCCTTAAAAGACTTAGCGGGATTTCTGCGTGTCTTTGCACCACACTAGAGTGTGCACTATGACTTTGGTTCTACGCGTCAGCGTAACAATCACCATGTTTTGCAGTGACGGATACAGCTCTTTGAAACAGAGCAGCTGGTTCCATCAAATCTTGAAGGCATTGGGCAGCCTGTGTCTTCCGCCAGTTAAGGGGAAGCTTGATTGCCGAAGGTTCGGCTCCCTTCACATGAGTTGGTAGGTTGGCCGCGCCTGTAAACAGGCATTGAATTAGATACCTATTATGAGATTCAACAAGAACCTACCAGATTGAAATTATTTGATCTCAGGAATACCAAGGAAGCGGTCCTGGTGCGGGTGCTGGCTGATATATTGGAGCACAATTGGTCCTGCACTAACCCACTTGCAGGTTGTAGGATTGCGCCAGTAGCCCCCAGAAACAGCATGTTTCACGTTTTCCTGCGCTGCAAACAAGTGGCATGCATCACGACTTGGTGCCTGCCGGTTGCTATAAATTGAGGTGAGGCGGAAAATGTGATTAAACGACTCATATCACTCAGTTGAGTACAGGATAGCAGGACCAAATCGCCTGATAAACATGGGGAGATGGAGTAAGAAATGAAATTTTGGCTTGGTCACCAAAATGCTTGGTGCACACTGTGCGGTGATACTGTCATATCCCGTATCATAGGCTCGCTTCCGAGCACTCCGAGTAGGTTCCGACTCGGCCTGTCATGTCGAGTCCAACTCAAGTCCACTCAGTCCAACGAGGTCCGAGACCTCGGAGCATCCTGACACATGTAATACTCCCGTCCATTCTTGTACCTACATCTATCTCTATTAGAACTAGTCTCCCGCTACTTAGTATTATCCGTGGCAGTCCCGCAACTCGGGAACACTCTCGCCCCGAGTTGACTCCCGGGACAGCCTTGCATCTCAGAGCACTGCAACCTCTTGAGGTTTCCGCAGTGTTCTCTCTTAGTATATAAATGTAACTCTACGACCTTGTACTTCAGTCTGATAATCAACTAAGATACCTACCTCCTCTCAGAAATCAACAAGTTCCCTCGTTGATCACTCGTGGGTTACCTCGACACTAGACCTCGCACTCCTCGTCCTCTATTCATTATTGTCGTCCCCCGATGACTCCGACATGCCCTGACCCTTCCAACCCTCGGGACACACGGACTTCTTGACAAGGGCGCACCACATACGGTGAAGCCAAGTCCCGAGCACCAAGTAGACTCCAAACCTCTCAGAGTCCCTCAGAAGTAGGAAACACGGTCTTGACAGATACTGAGAAAGTCTTTGATTATGTGTGATAGATCAGCCTGTAAACCAACATTGATGGCATATAGTCAACAAGAAAATGGGAGCATGAACAAGATATGATTCTGTATCTTCAATCACTGTATGCCAGAGCAGCACTATGAGTCGCCCGATTGTCACCCAACCATCAAGAACCGACTGTGGGATGAGATCATAAATCAGATACGGCATTACTTGCGCAAGCCCCTTGAAATGCTTTCCAACAAGACCTCCTTTATACCTCACAATATAATCTGCAGCGAGTGTTGGAGAGTTGAGGCCATCCTTCTCGATGGATTCCAGTCGACATTGGAATTTTTGGAGCAGGTGGCCTTTGTTGAGAATATATGCCGTCTGTCCCCAGAAATACTTGATGATCCCTAGGAGAATGGTGTGAAGAATCTCTGTTGGCGTATCTTTGTGAATGTCAAGTCCTCACATCCCAAGGAGTGGATTAATGCAATCATCAACTGATCAACCTCCAAGGAGAGATTCAAGCTCATGTTCCAAGCGGGCCAGAACCTGAGCCTTGGACATGAAGGGTTTTCCTGCTGTTTTCTTTCGAAGAGCCTTTCCGAGTTCGAGGAGGCAATTGGCAATTGTGGCGGTTGCAGCGTCATGAATGCCAGATTGGCTAATGGATTTCTTTACTTTGTCTGTTCCGCCAGAGAGCTTGGACAGCTCAATCTGTTGTTTGATACAAGTACGAGTATCCTTGGGTGTACGCAACTTGCCAGACTAAGTGAATGGCGTTAGTCTAGTTCAAAATGGAATAAAACAGCATACCTTGCAAATATCACTATATCCCTTGTCTGTTTTCTTTTCAGCAATAGTACCGCCAACCTTGCAGGTGCGGCAAAAGTAGTTGCACCGGAGTCCACCATGGCTACACTCTTCTGCTTGCATCAGATTGTTGCTTGCAACAATCAGGTTATATGGTATAAGCATTACCTCCTCCTGATGCTTGACATTAAATGTTATGATCCCGCCATCAGTCGCTTTTCTTGTAAACATGCATCATAAGTAACTGAATACGTAGATCAAATCGAACTCACTCAATGGTGTCTTTAATTCCTTGCATAAGTTCCATTGGAGATGTGTGTGGCAAAGCCAATACGAAACAAATGGTAAATTCCTGTTCCACCATCTGCTGTGGTAGCAGGGCGTTCGACATGTAGACGACATGGTGCTTGTTCCATTGCTTTGAAATGTTACCCGAGACGTCGTCCATAAACACGATGAGGGGAACAGTGTAGATCATCTGTCCACCAGACTTTTCCCACAATGGGTTTGGCATTCGACCAGCAAAAGCAATGGAGGAAGCTATGGGTAGTTAAGCTCAGAGGCTCTTGCATGTTCAGAACAAAATGACTTACGCATAAATTTGATGCTGGGCGGTCCATACTGACACTGGAGGTCTACAAATGTGTTGAAGAATGTTGAAGTAGGAATAATGACCATCTCTGGATCAACGACAAATCCCTCCTGTGATAATCATCAATAAAAGTCACAGCGGATTGGAGCCAGAAATGAACCGCCGTCTTTAAACCTTGGTGACCAAGCACAAGGAGCAACAGCTCTTCTTGTGTCGATGTCTGTGCCTGAAAGAATTTTTTGGGTATGAAATATTGACCTGTTGCTTGTTGAAGAAGTTCATGAACAAAGTAGATGGAGCGGTTAACACAGACACATGGAGGTGCAAGATCATTAGGAAGGTCAGTGAGCATCTTACTTCCATGGTGAACCTGTGACATGCGACCTTGTCCGTCTTCGGGGTATTCTTGCATTGCAAATCGTGTAAGGGGATTGGCAAAATCCTATATGGTCGATGTGGGCACATCAAATCGGCTGCCCAAATAGACTATTTCTACTTACCATGGCAATTGCTTTTGAGATATCGTTTAGATAGAATACGCTTCCTCACAGTGTTTTGACCTTCTCTGTGGGGTTTCCGAGGAGCTCCGTGATGTGCTCCTGGGTTTTCTTCATGGCATACATGGAAGGCACCTCAGGTGCACCAAGTTCCTTGGCCCATTGCAAAACCGCAATCCTTTGGCGCATGTGAGAACCTTAGGCGAGGCAAACTAAACAGAAGATGAGTCAAGAATTCCTATACGTGTGTCAGTAGAAAGAAACATTGGAACTACATCTATACATACTGGCATTGTCTTCCAAGGATATAGTGGTTCGTTGGGTGAAACGTTCACAGTTATCTTTGATCTGGTGTGATGAGAGGCTCTGCTAGCAACAGCTGCACAGTACTGAATGAAAGTATAGTAAATATTGGTAAAATGCATGCCATCAAGATCTATGCCGTGGCTTGTGAAGATCACATCCAGCGTTGGGGCAGAAGGATCAAAATCTCCTTCATTCTCTTCTTCGACGCCAAGTTCATCTTCGAGAGGTGGAAGAACACTGGAAAAGAGTGATTCGCCTCTCTCAATCCTCTGCTGCATCTCCTCGAAGTAGTCGTCCAGAAATACAGTACGTTCTGCCTGGAACTCCTCCCATAGTTGGCTTACTGGTACTGCAGTATCTGTCGGTCCTCCGTGGGCAACATTGTATGTTGGCGGTGGAGTCGCATGAGGCTGCATCTGCAAGTCAGCTTCCATCTCGAACAATGTGGACGGAAAACAATATGGGAGTTCAACTGGTGGAAGTATTGTTTCTTGCTTCTGACTTGCTCTCTGAAGACTCCACAGATGCTTTTTTGAGTTTGCATGGTCTTCAACGTGACAGCGGTGTATGGGTTTCTGACCATTATGGGCAGGTGGGCAAACTTTGCAAATCACATAATGTGAATCATTTGTAACCACCACGAACACTGCGAACATGATTAGACTCAACAGAAATTGAACCAGTATTTGCATACCATTGACATCAAGAGGAGGAGATTTCGAGGACCTGGCCATATCTACACCCAGAGGCTGGAGAATCAAACAAATCTGCGTCACGTGAACATTGGTGCATTGTGCCTGCACCCAGAAATGTGACTGTGATAAGTCACCCACCTGTCACACCGGGGAACTAGATGGCTCCTACAGACTGGGGGCTCTACAGCTAACCTCTAAAATTGATACAGCAGGTAGATATTATGTATCTGAACATATCTCAGTATAAGTTACTGACCTTCCGAGTTATCGCTTCTGCCGTGACTGAGACTCATCTGCCTGAGACCGCTGGCATTCCCACGCCCCGTTCTGCCCACTGCACTGGGAACAAGCTACACTACATTTCCTGATGTCGGACACAGACAGATATGAGGACATCAAGGTTGTGCGCAAATGAACCCATCTCGGGGGCCATCCTACGTCCATTTAATGATAGATATTGCAGCGACCAACCGCTGCACATTCACAACCCACCCGTCCCCCTCACACACCGACTCGGACGTACTGACGATGATGCGGATGCGACCGGAGCACAGCTACCATTTTGTGTCATCACCAATACTGCTCGATTCCTGGAAGCAAGACTGGCTCGCAGATACGGAAACATCACCGACGGAAACAATCACCAATTCCTGGAACCAGAGCCATCACACACATGCCAGCAGAGCTCTCGCACAAGCACACTTGCGACGTAAACCGTGAGTCTTCGTTCACTCTCCCACACACTTATGTTCATTTTGAGTTACTCCAAGGCTATCAAGATTTGACCATCCCTCAATGGTTACATTGTGAAGAGCTCGCACTCATCAACAGGAGAAAAGACTGAGAGCTGTCATGTGTATGACTTGGCGTCCAGGCACCGTTTGATTGACCTCGATCTTATTCCTATCATCTCCTTGGTAACGGACACATCGCCAAGTTCGTTCTCGCCCAGCACGCTCGACACGTCCCTCTCACCCGACATATTGACCCTCCCAGCCACCCTGTCACCTGTTCTTACAGTATTCCGGGGATTGCCTCAGGCGGTGGTACTATGCATCCACCAGAGCCATCTCCACCAAACTATGTGCCTATGAACCGGTTGCGTGAGCCCCAGAGCTTGCAGCTCGAGGGGGGAATGAGGTCAGTTACAAGCTGCGACAAGGCACATACCGATGACGGTGCAGTCGCAACGGGAGCATCTAGCCATCACGGGGATGCTAGGGATGAGCTGAATTACCCACTAAACTCGTTAGAACGTGTCAATGCATGTTTGGACCAAGGGAGCCAGCAGCACCTGCCAGCGCTCGAGACGAGCCAGGTGACCCAGGAGATGAAGTGGGTGTGTTGGTAGTGTCAGACCCCAGTCATGAATTTCATCTTTACAATCTCATCAGCTTCTTCCCAGTGCGCCAATTCACAAACGTAGCCAACATTTTAACCCCCTGATGACCTTGACGGATCTATCTCCTTGAACCTCGAACACAGGAGCTCGATCCCACACCTACAAGAGTGGTGCACGCATGTTTGGGCAATTGCACTCCGACCGCCCTCCACGCCCGACACTCCTTTTGCTTCCCCTCTTTGCTCTAGTGCTATGTATATCGTGCAGTTGGGACGACAACGCCCGCTCTTTGTTGTTTTCACGTAAGTCTCCCCGACCTCTTAACTGCCAGTCGTCTCATCATTGCTATATCAGGTCCCCTCGTATTCCAATTCTTAGCTTTTCGTTTTTCCATTCTACGACGCCACAGAATCCACCCTCTTCAAGCACCCCCGCACCTTCATGGATGCCCCTTCACTTATGACTCCTTCTCAAAGCTCAAGTCCTATGTCCAGTACCCCCAATCTTCCTACGGTGTCTCTACCATGTGAGTGGCAACAGTATTTCGAACCAACTCTGATGGCTGGAAACGCACCCAACGCACTACCTGTCAAATGACTTTCTGCCAAACCATTGCGCGCAAAAGCCTCAGACGAAAATCTATTCGCCCCCCCCTAAGTGTTCACACACTATGGGTTACAGGCTTCCACTCACACATCCTACCAGCCCGCTGAAACCATACGGATGTGGACCCTGCTCCAGCAACTCACAACGAAGATCTCATGATCCAACAGCAACAAGCTCAATAATCCAAACACAACACTGCTCCTAGTACTTCCCAGTCGTTCGCCGCCGCCGCCGCCAATGCCGCTCCTACTCACCACAACAGACTCCACTGATGGAGATTGGAAACCTCGTTGTGACCGGTGACAATAACTGTAGGCGATGGGCGAGCTAACAGAAATGGGTTGGGTTGTTGGAGAGATCGGGGAGGACAGATGAGTGTTGCAGGAAGTATGTTGTGCATGGAGATATGATCTACACACTATGTAACACACCCTCCAGTATATAGCTTATAGGAACGATGTCTTGCGAGATACGCAAATCGACAAAGATCACGTGATGCAAGTTTATATATAGGCAATTGTACGGACCGCAATTCAATCAACCTCGTTGCCCCTTGCAAGTCCCACTTCTCTCACTATGTCCACTATCATCAATATCAAGACAATTCCCCTGCTGCATGGGTTTACGCTCAATGAGCGTACATTCTCTCTTCGCTTTCATGGTGATATTTGTTCCCAAGATCTCCCTGAATACATTGTAAGCCGCCCTCAGGCCGCAACTGGCTGAAATTTTTGTGACTAACACCATCCCAGCCAGTGCAGATTTTTGTTCAGGTTGAAGACAAGTGGGGGGGGTTATTACCCATTGTTCATACCACTCCCGAAGACGGACCAGTTCGAAATAAACCCTTAACTGCTGTGAGTTCCGTATCACGTGGATTTCGTAGATGTGCTTATTTTTGGTAGACAATGTTTCCCTTTCTCCGACTACCACAGGGCTTCCAGCCTCTGAACACTCACGAATGGCAACAACTGGTGAAGGACATTGAGCGAGACTTGTTGGCGGACCCCCATCTCAGCAACACTCATCCAGAGTGCTACTTCCTTATGTGCGAATTGTTTTGGATTGCATTTGTTGCTGCGTTTCCCTTGTTCCCTCGTGGCAACTGGCCAAGTTGGAACTCACAGATTTCAATGGAAGGGAACTTTATCTCACGTTGGGTATTGAAGGATTCAAATGACGATGGCTGCGATGATTTTCCCGATGCATGCGTTGCTATCAGGCAATTTCTCTGGGAGCAATTCTCAACTACTGTTGAGAAGATCTTGTTGATCCCTGTTACTTATTGATTCTATTGATCTCTTGTTTGTTGTGTAAATACACTCCCTACTCGCTGTTATTAATGTCGAAATACCATCTCAGACTTTGTTCAGCAAGTGCGAAAAAGTGATGCAAGCTTCGAGGTACTACTGAAGACATGCTCCGCATTTGAGACGGTATCCACCAGGAGCCAACACAGCCTCTGCATTGATGCGCCAACATCTCGACGTCTCATATCTAAATGTTGGTACTCTCAATGTGCATCCCATGGGCCCCATCTTTTCACTTGGTGTCAGTATCACAGTCCGTGCACTTGCACGTTGGCGGTTGAACATGGATTTGATGGTCAAACGAGAGGTGTCAAACATGCCATCTGACAGCACTAATAGGCTATAGGGGAAGGATGTTCAAACAGCGTCTAGAAGGTATCCGAGCTATGTTAGTTAGACATCTGTACGTGATGGTCGTGCAGTGGCTTATCATGACCGTCACACAATTACGGAGTGCAGGGTGCTCTGATACGTTGACTAGACATTCCTTGGACGCTCTCGGGACAAATAACCAACATCCAGTTCCATATGTCACAGAGATAGTCACCTCCACGCTGTACTGCAGATAGTGTACAAATTGTTCCAAATTCCTGGACCCGTAGGGGACAGGTTTTGTGAGCATTAATTTGTGTGAATGACAAGGTCATGAATTACTATAACTGGACGGAAGGTTTCATTGCCGACTATAATCGGTGAAAGGGTTGTGATCGACTCCTAGTTTGGCGTAGAGGAGGCGATGCGCTTGCTGTAAGCGGCAAAAGGATCACGATTGTTGGCTTTTTGGGCGACAGGGTTGCGTCGTCACCGGGTCACCCACGATCGTAGGTTCTTCTGTGGTTTTCGAGAGTTTCATTTAGGGGCTGGTGGCCCCCCACTGCACTATGCCGACTGTAAGTCAACGACTGTCAGTCAACGAGGTATGCTGTTTGGTCGTGGGGGATGTTCCAGGACGTGCTTCGGACGTTGTAGATGGACGTGTGTTGTTGGCTCAGCTGCAAACAAATTTCGCATTTGAGGGTGTTGAGGATGGAAGTCTAAGTGTTGTTGATGCGATGAGCAACATTGGTGGCCAACAAGACCTTTAATTGTGGTGCGGTTCGATGTTCTTTCAGGCTACAGCCCATGTGGGCGGACTTGCGAAGCCCTGGAAACACGCATGGGGTCATCATTCCCGCACACTGTGCTAAACCAGATGCAGTTGTGCAGTTGGTCGGCCATCATT
Source organism: Xerocomellus amylosporus (assembly GCA_038090735.1). Classification (NCBI taxonomy): domain Eukaryota; kingdom Fungi; phylum Basidiomycota; class Agaricomycetes; order Boletales; family Boletaceae; genus Xerocomellus; species Xerocomellus amylosporus. The sequence continues at coordinate 6,412 of JBBPNE010000509.1, read as the reverse complement.
GTCTGGGGTGACCGTGATTCAGCTCACGTGACAACCGTGGGTAGGCATTGGCACGGGTAAACCCATGGGTGCCTGGCACCATACCCGTACCCGCACCCCTGGTCATACCCGCACCCACGCCACGGGTACAGGTTTGGTCGTGGGTACAGGAAATCCGTACCCGTACCTGTACCCGTGACGGATTTACCCGTGGGTGTTGCCTGAGGGTGGGGGAGCACTGAAGACGAGGGTGCCGATGGGTGAAGGCGCTGAGAGGAACGATGGCATGATGCACGTAATCACACGTGTTGTGCTGTCGTTCCACCGTTGACAATGGATGTGGGGGGAGAGTGAGTGAGTGAGGGTGAGGGCGAGGGGAACGACTGCACGATGCACATAATCGCGAGCATCGTGCTGTCGTTCCACTGTCCCCATGGCACCTGAGGTGAGTGACTCGGAGGGCGAGGGTGAGAGGAACGACTGCACGACGCACGTCGTGCAGTTGTTCCTGTTGATGTTGACAAGAGGAGGCAGCACGAGGGTGAGGTCCGAGGTCAATGCCAAGGGTGAGAGGGGCGGCAGCGGCACGTTGTGCCATCGCCGAGCAGGGAGGGAATGAGTGAGAGGTGAGGCGATGTTGAGGGCGAGAGGAGTGGCAGCACGTTGTGCCGTCGCTGAGCAGGGAGGTGAGGGCGAGTGGCGAGGTGAGGGTGAGGACGAAGGTGAGGGTGAGGGCAAGAGGAATGAGAGGGCAAGAGTGGGCGAGGGCGAGGGCTGAGGCGAGGGTGTGGACAAGGATGAGACCATGTCATCATCATCGTCGTCGTCAGTCGAGGGTGGTGCGGGTGACTGGTGTGGGTTACCCGTACCCGAAGGCAAGGGTGTAGGTAAGAGTGTGGGTACCCAGTGGCGGTACCCGTACCCGTACCCAAGGGGTACCCACACCGCAAACCCGCACAGGTTACCCATACCCGTGCCAATCCCTAACCGTGGGGCCAGGAGATGCCCGGAGGGCCATGTTATACATTGTACATACATGCAAATGACGCTCTCGGGACAAATAACCGACATCCAGCTCCATACGTCACAAAGATAGTCACCTTCACGCCGTACTGCTGATAGTGTACAAATTATTCCAAATATATTGTACATACATACAAATGACATCCTACCTACACATCACTGATGATATCACTGATGATTTCCGTCAATCGTCAGTTCCCGTAAGCATCATTTGGGCGTGTACCTAGCAAGCAACCCGAACAGGCCCTAAGTGATTTTACTTCCCTCAGTGGACAATGCAGTGTCTTCGGCAAATGCCGCACCCCTTGCTCACGCGCGAGTTCAGTCGGAGAAGTTCGGACATGAACTCCGCCCGTCGTCCTACAGCCATCATGACCAAAAAACGTGCCAAAAAACGACCTGCGCAGCTGCCAGTGGCAGTACGACCTTCAACCAAGCGTATACATACAGAAGGCCAACACGCAGAGGACGAGACCCTGAATCCAACTATAAACTCAATGGTCCAGTCTCTGTTATCACAGAGGGGTCTGTCCGAGGACGACATACTAGCCCTCACGCTAGCCAACATTTTGTGCAGTACCCCATCCGCAGTATCCTTGAAGGCAGCTGAGTGCAAGGAGCTGATCACGGCCAATGCTGATCTCAAGGAAGCTTTGCAATCTGCCATCAAGCGACAGCGCTATGAAGATGTCATGTCCTTGCGTAGGTACCTCAGATATTTTTCTTAGCTTTCACACTTATAATGATCTTCCTGCTAGCGCTTCTTCAAAAAGAGGCGCAACACAACACTTCAGATCGTCCTCAATCGGCAGGTAACATCCACGCAGAGTCTAATGTGCACAGTCGTCAGTGCTTTTCTTTTCGTGCCTCCATGGTCTCAGACTGATCATATTTTGTGTTAGGGGGTGGTAGGTTGTTCCTATTTCCTGCTTTTAGAGCGCCCAGCTGAGCTTTACCTTGCAATCTTTCAGCCACTTTCAGGGCATTTACCACTGGATACATCGACGAGTTCCCGAAAGCCCTCCTTGCAATTGTGGACGATTACCACAGCGAAGCCGCATACAATAGTATTTCCATCGTCCAGTCATCTGGAACAGGCAAGTCGCGTGCTGTAGCAGAAGCTGCTCGAATTCGCTTTTCTTTCTTGTTCAATCTTAGACGAAATCTCGAACACTATAGTATGGTTCCAGGTTTTCTCCTCGGAACAGCCTGAAATTCAGTCTATGCAGCGTACCCTCCCCCGGACATGGGCGTCAGAGACTACTTTCTTGAGCGAACGGCTGATCAGGGAATTCAAAGGAGATATTCTGCGTTCTTGTGCTCTCTCTTTACCTTTGGGAAGAAATGGCTCTCAGAGGTCGATTGCAGAGGAGTCTCTCTTGCGGAGTGGTGGTACTGGCGCCTTAACGCTGACGCGACTGAGTCCAACCCGGATCCTAATCGATTGAAGTTTTATGGGGAGGTGGTTGAAGGAGCCAAGGTACGGAACTCTGCTGCCTCTGAACCTGAACCGCTGCTAGAGAACCCAACTGCAGGAGCTATATGAAGGTCAAGATCACGACCTAACCATGTTGCTCCGAAATACCTGCAAGGAGTTTATTGCGTTTCTTCAACTCGAATATAAAGAAGATAAGCACAAACTACTACAAGTTGCCTGCATACTCGTGTTCGACGAAGCTCAGGAACTTGCAAACTCACCACCAGAGATTGTTGATTCAGAGGAGCGCAGTCTCTTACATCACCTCGGTTCGGTCTTGAAGCAACTTGTTCCATACAAGGTCTTTACAGTGTTCCTTTCCACCAACTCCAATGTGCGATCACTTGCTCCTCCTGTTCGGCTGCATCCATCCCTTCGTGAAGTGCCAGAGCCCAAGCAGCGGCCCCTCCTCCCACCTATTACGGAGTTACCCTTTGACGTATTCGCAAAGGACCTGCACGACAAACATGCCAGAACTGGGAAATTCACGCTCAGTGCAATGTGTTCCGTGGACATCATGGCGAATTTTGGCCGTACCATGTAAGGATAATGCCGTATGCAGCGTTTGTGATGTGTCTTTGATGTGTAACCCGCCCCAGGTGGCACTCTTTGCACACGAATGGGTACGACGGTATCATCAATCTCGCAAAGGCAAAATTAAACCCGGGGCAAGTTTTCTCCACGGATCGATATGCTCAGCTCGCATGCTTGGCCATTCGTATTGGGTTGGACTTTGATGCCTCTCGTGAAGCTGGTCGCCGGACGGAGATCACACTCGTTGAGTCCTACATGCGCATTGTGTTCGCAGTTCCCAAACATCGCGAGTACATGCGGACCGGTACCCCATCGGAGCCAATTCTAGCCGAGGCAGCTGCGCAGCTCCTCAATTGGGAATCCACTCCACGGCTGGAAGAACTCGCGCCGACGGTTCTCCAGTATGCATTTCAGCATGGCTTTCTTGCACGAGGAGAGAGAGGGGAAATGGTAGCCCGTCTGTTGTGGACCCTCGCACACGATCACGTATCGCGAGAAAATAGTGAGCCTGGCGTAGTCAATTTCCATCAACCCATCCGCGTCCTCGACTTTCTCCGTGCCCTCTTTCACGAGAGTCACTGGGAAGAGATCCGCAATGCAAAGCCCATGGGAAATAAGGATGGTCCCACCCTCTCTGTGGCATTTGACGAGGCCTACATCCAATTTTCTCACTTCATGGATGCTATGGATTATAACGTCGGGCTCGAGCAGGTCTACCGACTCTTGCTCCGAGGTGCTGCACTCAGTTGCCAGCGAAACCAGAAATCGATCGATTTCTTAACACCCATCCTCTTTGGACCCCCCGACATGACGATACTCCGCAGATCAAACACGTCTGTCTTGCAAGCTCAAGTCAAGAACCGTAATGTCGCCAACAAGTTTATTGTTGATCCCACATTGGTCCAATCCGACGCCAACCATCCCGTTCTTTCCCTCGTCCATGAGTTAGGGACCCGGAAAAGCTCAGTCAAATGCACAGACTCCTTCGTGGGTGCGGAGAAGCTTCATAGACTCCACTATCAGATTGTCTCCCATGGATGCTCGTCCAAGACGTTCGGTGTCATTCCGGCAGTCATGGATGTCACTTACCCGATGTTAATCGGTTCCAACCTGCTCATGGACGACTTCCCTCGCTGTGACAAAGAGACATCCAAGACTTTATTCCGTCGGCTGCAGCCTTGCACTGGGCTTGAGCTAGGTGAGCGATGTGAGTGGTTTGGCAAGGACGTAGAGTGGACGAACGGACAAGGTAGACCGTGTAAGATTAAAACGTGTTCGGCGATAGTTCCAAGCTGTCCAACGAGTCTGATACGCCAAAACCTGTGTTGTACAGAATTGTATAAATATGACCGTCCAACGGTTCAACGGGTACTAGGTGTGCGGCTCGTCGGACTTCAAAGCTAGTCTGCACGCCAACTGCGCACGACGGGGGGCCGTCGCAGTTCTCGTCAGTGAACGCAACGCCGTCGTCGTCGCCCCCCTCACCTCCTCACCCAACCAGCACGCCCTTCTCGCACTCGTACGCAGCGTCTACGAAAGCCATCAAACGACCCCCAAACAATGAAAAAAAGACACACTCCCCACTGTGCACGCCTCCTGGGACGTTTACGCGTTCCGTCGGACTGGACCGTGTTGTTGCATCCTCGTGCTCCCTGGAGGATGACAACTACCGGTGTAACGGCTCTCCGCGAGGAAGAACGTACCTGGGATGACGTGCTTCGACAACCATTCGACACGCATCAGCAAATGTTACCATCACTTTACGAAACTTTAAGGCACTTTGACAATTCTGTAAAGTAATTCCGTGAGCTAAAGCTGTCAAAGTCCGTAAAGCACTAAAGTGCTAGTCACACGCTCGATTGAGTAAGCAGTAAGCAACTGGTGCGCTGAAAATTTCTCCAAGTCCTTTATCACCCCTCAGGCCTCAGGCTCCAACGACACGATTATGCTGTCCGATCCTAGTCCCACAGACCAAGCCAAAGCCACTCGGGACCAAGGCTGCCAGCTGGCGACCAGCGCGAGCGCATGGGTCGCATTGTGCGACCACCCAGACGAAGATGCCGAGCCGAGGAACCCATGGCCGTATCCGCTCACCCTTGCATTTTGCACGGGCCACCCCTTACTCGCCCGCGCACACCTTCCCACACACCCTCCCCACCTCGCTTGCTGTCATGACCACCACCACGACGCTGCGATGGCATCAGGGACACCACCGTGACCACGACGACACCGGCACCGGACACTGCGATGGAATTGGCGCTGGCATGATGGTGATGTGGTCACCACCATGACGCCGCGATGGCATCCGCGACACCACCGTCACGGTGACCACGACAATGCTGCTGCTGCCACAATGGTGTCGGTGATACGACGACGACGACGATGCGATGGCATTAGCAACACTCCCGCGTCTCCCGCCCCGACTGTGCTGTCTTGAGCACAACCGCGCGCCTCTCACCCCGACCAGCTCATCTCCTGCCCCGACCGTGCTGTTTCGAGCGCAAACAAAAAAAATAAGTCCTCACCACCACCACATCCGACTCGGAGCAGCACACCCTCATCTACCCCCAGTCTTACCGTCCCACCCCCAGTGCCACCTCCTATTACGCGAGCACGCGCCCTTTGTCCCTTTCGCACCGTCTCGCCCCCCCGCCCTCGCATCTCACGCAGAGCACCGCACGCGCTCGTCCCCTTTGCGCCGTCTCACCTGCTGCATCATCAACAACAACACCGTTGACAACAGACAGACACACCACCGTTCGTGCACCGAGACTCAGGAAAAAAGCTAAGTCCCCATTGCCAACAAATTCGAGTCCCACCGCGCCCCACCTTACCCGTTTGCATCCGCTCAGCTCGCCCAATTGCGCCCACCCGTCTCACTCCAAAAAAAGCTAAGTATTGTTTACCGTTTGTTCGCACTCACGCGACCCGTTCGCGCTAATGTGCCCACTTTACCGTGTTCATTCGAGCGCAAATGCTCGGCGCCCACATCAAATGTGCCCATTCGAACACGACCACTGGCACTTGTCCCAACTTGAACTCCACCCCGACCATGCTGTTTCGAGCGCAAAAAAAAGGATAAGTCCCCACCACCACATCCGAGTTCCCCCAATCTTAGTCGTCCTTCCCCCATCTCCCCCAGAAATGCATGCTCTCGTCTACCTGCAGTCCCACCGTCCCACCCTGCCACCTCCTGTTACACGAGCGCATGAGTACACGCACGTGCCCGTCGTCCCCTTCGTGCTGTCTCGCCCACCCACTCGCATCTCACACTCCCTCGGTCCACCCTCACGCCGTCTCGCCTGCCCCGCCACCCCATGTTACACGAGCGCATGTGCACGTGCACACGCCCGTCTTCTGCTTTGCACAAGTTCGCAGGGGCGGCATCTCGCCCACCCT
>JBBPNE010000508.1:0-19183 GCA_038090735.1 Xerocomellus amylosporus | reverse complement strand
AAAATTTACAGTAAATCTGCCAAATTCGGAATGGTCCCTGTAAAATTTTCCGGCCCGCCGGGGCGGGAGTGAGCCCGCTCGGGCTCAACTGGCAGCACTCCCACATCGCCTCTCCCGACTTCGGGAAACCTTCTTTTTGCCGCGCGCATGTCCGTCCATCGATCGGGTGCAGTTCTCACTCCGGTCGTGCCAGCTGGGCCTCGAGCGCGAGCCCCACTCGGACTTCTGGCGGGTTGTGGCAGTGACCGTGGCAGTGCTCCATTCACACATTTACAGCACAGCCACATATATTTCTTGGGACAATGATACTTAGTGCCACCAATGCCAACTCGCACGCGCATCCACGCTCGGTGTGTCCCCACACCAATGCCAACCTCACTCACCACGCTCCCCTCCCAGTATCCAGCCACAAACACCTGTGTGCCAAACGACTCACCCACACACCTATTGTCGTTGCCGCCGCTTCACAAAGCCAGAAGCACAAATCCACCCACAACTCAACTCCCATGCTGTGACCTAACCCCCCTCACCTCCCGTCCGGACTGCAGGTATTTCACGGCACCTCAACCCCCCTTTCCTTGTACTGACGCACCATGTAACCCGCAATTCGAGTAGGATCAATGACAATGCCTAATCGAGCACCATCATATAGTGCAATCACAAGCTCACGGACTACTAACCCTCCTCACCTTTCATTCGGACCACAGGTATTAGTGTGGTGTGGGATGTTCAATCACAATGCCTACTAGGGAACTTAGAGCAGCCCTCATCGAGCACGTGCACAACAAAGAGATGCTCATTTGATACAAGCATCCATTGGCCTCTCCAAACTCTCGGGCTCAGAAGACCCCTCCGATGTCAAAAAAGATGAGGCCATCGGCATCCTACTCGACACCCTCAGCCACCATGTACATGTCCCTTGTCCACTCGCCACCACCTAATCAAACACCCCCCACAGTGAAGTCTAATGCATGAAATGGTCTTGGGAACTGCAAGCCTGTGGTCCACTCTGCCGCAGGGTCGACCTAGACTGGCGAGGAAGGTGATGGATGATATACTAGTGTGAGGGCGAGGATGGTGGCAAGGTCGATAGTGCTATGTAGCAATGGTTAATGAAGGTGGTCATCAAATTGGCTACATAGTACTGAGAATTATTGGATTGTACTGGATTGTACTCTGTAGCAATGATTACTCAAGGCAGTCGTCAAATTGACTATGTAGTACTCTGTAGGCTATATATTATAGCTTAGCAGGGTACTACAGCCACTTTTTCATTTTCCAGATGCCAGGGTGCATTAACAGTTGTGAGGGACAAGTATTTAGAGGCATGCTAATACATAACCAATAAGCTATGTGGGTAAGGCAGGGTACATCAAGTCCACCATAGCAAGATCATGTTCCATAGTAATGATGCAACCTCCTTTGACGCCACTTGGCCTCTTGAATCCGTAGCCAAGATCCAGATTCACAAGGAATGGATATTTCACCTTGTTGATCTTCCCTGCCCAGTCAAAATCAACAAGATGGACAGACAAGATATCTCTCCCAGTGTCAGAACGCTTCACAAGAATATTTTGAGGACGAACATCCCCATGAACAAAACCCTGTTGATGAAGAGCCAACACATGCTCCCTGACCTTCTCACGAACCATGTGCTGCTCAGCCTTCTTGACAATCTTGAGGCCTGGTACCCACTCCGGTTCCTCAAGCAATTCCATCACAACAACAGACCAGCCACAGGACAGTATATCATGGTAACCAAGCAATGCGGGGGCTCCATCTCCAGCTGCAGACACCAGATGAGCATCTTTCGAGTATGTTTGAACAAACTTGACAAGTATTCGCTTCTTGTCGTAGCTATGTCGGCAGATGTAGAGGAGGCTACTGCAGTCCATCCGTTCAAGGTACTTGTATTTGCAAATTTCAGTTGGCATGGAAATGATACTGTATTGCGTGATCCACGGGAAGCGGGTGTCCACAAGTGATTGCGACATGGTGTGCTCATAATACTCCCTCAAGGCAGTGGCAGACTTCTTCAGCGCCCCGAACATCTTCGCACAGCAGATTTGCAAGTTGATATCTGTTCGATGATAGAACAGTGGGAGGATGGGTCCCAGAATGTTCACGTCAAACTCCTCTGTCAGCATGGATCCTGCGAATCCAATAACAGGCCCTATACACCAGATCGGAGGGACTGAGGCAGGATAGGAAAGTGCAACATACCATTGTAAAAGATGTGAATACAAGGTAGGGCGCAAACCTCTGGGGGTTCCGTGCGAAGCCATGATTGCATGGCAGCCAGATGGTACGCAGCCGACTGGATATATGGATCCCCATGGGAAGCGCCGAAGGCCTTCTTCGCCTCAGAAATGAGGTATAGGTGGACGCCGACGCGCGCGTCCCCGTCAGTCGTGTATTCGGTCCCTTCAATCTTCGCTTCCGTCAGGGGTATGCCGTACTCTCTCATACACGCCCGAAACTGCGTCCTTCGATCCTTTTCGTCCTTAAAGAACTGGCGCATGCAATGAGAAAGCTTCAAAATGAACCCGAGGTCCTCATCACTCGGTTCGTAGGTCTCACATTCGGAAACAAAGGTGGCGAAAATGGGATGTGCGAGAACGAGTGGGAAAGGGCTCTGGTTTTCGCCCGGCCGACCACAGCGGATATGTGGTTTGCGATCCTTTTCATAGTGCTCCCTGTAAGTGGAGGGCACCGCGATCAGCGATGGAGTTTGCATCGGGTACATCGCAAAGGCGTGTCGGATGCGTTTGTTTGCTTCGACAGGATCTTCAGAATGCTCGCGTTTGTTACGTGTAGCGGAGCCGGTTAATTCGTCAATAACCTTCTCTTGCTTGCCTTTTGGATAGTTCGATGAGCAATGCGCCAGAAAGTCAGTAAAGTCTCACTTTGTGGTGACTCAATAAATTCGACGATAACATGCAAGGGGTCGAGAACTGGCACACCAAGGAAATTGTGCAGCAGAGTATGGCCGTCGAGCGGGTTACCGTCACCCATCTTGTTAAGACTCTCCTGGACTTTACCCTCGTCTCCCGATATCCTGTATAAGCGTATATGCTCAACGGCTCCGTTGCTAAGTTTCGAACGTGTCTCCCTGATGCGGTGTTTAAGTGCACTCATGGTTTCATTCGCTCGGACTGAAATTTCAAAACCGGCGTCGAGAGTGCTGCCTCGTAACCAACCACCGACGTATGGCAAATCTGAAGAACAAGAATCAGAATCAATGACAGGGGCAAGCTTGGATCGCGTCAACTACATACCCACTATGACATGGATGTGGCGCTTGGGCGGCGGTGCCGGGAACACCTCCGATAAGTCATCATCCGACATCTCCAAGAGTTGCCCATGCTCCGAGAGGTTGAATTGGCCGAGAGTCTCTTTATAGGGTCTTGGCACGGGATACCTTGGCTTGTAAAGGGGGAGAGTATGCGCATCCACGTCGCGAAAGGCCACTGGGCTCTTGTTTTTAATAGCTTCTTTGAGGGCTGCGACAGTCTCCGTCATTGAAATCTTGACCTCGAAAGTGTTTCCAACATCTGAACCACGGACCCAACAGGTGAGCGCGACTTCCATGTTATGGGACTTGGTTGGACGGACGCGGAATTCCTAGGCGGGTTATCTGAAGTTTGGGCGAATGGAGTGGCGCGATGCAGACTGGTCCGCGGGCACGGCTGAGTCAGCGATCCTGTCACAACTCCCGCCGCTCCTTTGCTGCGCCACCCATTCCGGTCCCATCAGCCACCCCGAGACCGGTGCGCCACTCAACGTCTACAAGATCCCACACGGGGGTACACAGTCCCCGAATCGAGCCCATGGGATACACTGTCGTCAGAGACGACCGTCGCTGGACCACCGATCGGGACACTCAGGGATGTGGGTGAGGTGGACATGGGACCCATGACTGACGTGTTCTTGACGACTGCCGTCGGTGCTGTCGCGACAGACGGTGGGCCGGGAAGGTGGTGTGGGCAAGAGCATCTTGCGGATTCACGGGATCGCGAACCACCATTTCAAAGAATGTAATCGCATCAAGGCGATGAAGGACCAGATGGGTACGCCGCATGATCGTGGGCACGGCATCGTTGACTGACGCGCGTACAGCCAAGTTTGGGACGGACGAGTTTGAGGATGGGATCGTCATTTGTGGGCGCCCGCCCGCCAGTCTCGAGCATGGCGCTTCTATTCATTGCAATGATGACCATTCTGTCACGATGGCGTTTCCGTGCTTGCTACTGTCGTCGATGGCACCATCATCGAGGAAAAGCGGTGCGTCGACAAGACGTGGCCCAATTGGTGGGATGACCTGGAGAACACGGTACGGCGCACATATATTATCATTCGCACTCCCTCACGTATCCTACAGATCGGTATCCAAGTCAAAGGCGTCGACATACCCCACGCACACCCGCTACCCGCGGCGACTGCCACGCCCACCATACCCAATGCACTCACGCCGTCGACGACACCATCCGTCCTCCTGATTGGCATCCCCTCCTCGACTTTGATGACCACTCTGCGTTGCTGCATCCACCCACCCACCGCTCCTACGTCCAAACGCACGTGTGGCCAGGCTTCCGGGCAGCTGAGACCGAGCTCTTGCACTCTCTCTTGTCCACACACGCCAAGGGTTGGGTCATGAGTCTCGGAGGGAGCATCGTCGAGACACCCGCAGCACGGGAAGCACCCCTCGAGTTTTCGACCCGACTCGACGGCAAAGTCGTTTGGATCCAGTTCAAACTGTCCGCCATCGAGTCTTACCTCGACCAAGAGGGCGAGCGGCCTGTGTACGGCGACAGTGTGCGGGTATGAGGTTGGCAACCATCCCATGCTGGGGCATGGTCTAGAGGTTACCTGCCCACTTTGCTCGTACAACGCGAGCCTAGAGGACGACGCCGCAGCGCAGAAATCGACATTCAACGTAGAGGTCGAATCTGCAGAAATCGGCGGCCCTGCACCTCTCACCCCACTGAGCCGCATGCTGAAAAATAGACACGATTCTTTCCATGACCCGTTTCTTATGGTGCCTGTGACATAGATGATAGGTGCGGCAGCGGCAGAGGCCAAGAATCCTCGTCGTAATGTCCCAAAAGCAGTCCGAAGGATATATTTTTGCCTTCTCGTATTTTATACTAGCGGGGGTTCGTTGTCAGACTACTCGTGCCGTCGAACAATCCTCTGCGCAACGTTGATTCCGAGAATGCGTCTGCAGCCCCATTCGTCATTGCTATTAATGCCTGCTGTACCGTATCAAGGGTCCGCATCAGTAAGTTGCGACCCTGATTTTGCTGGAAAGTTTCCCGCCGTGTTGTCTCCAGCTCGCTTCCAGTGATCTTTACATTGCGTCCCCGGAACTACGCATTGGCCAAGTTTCATGCCATTGTGCTTACCTCGGATTTGTCCTGACGGTCTTGCTGCTTCGCAGTGCCCCAAGGATCTAGGTTCTTAGGCATGTTTACCCGCCACCGAAGAACTGGATCGAGGCCGTATGGATGTAGTTGGCAAGTACAGCTCGACGCTTCGACTGTCCTACCATTCAAACCTTTTGTAGGTGTAAGGTTCTCCTGAACCTAGCGCTACTCTTGTCCATGGCAAACTATGTGGTATATGACTAAAAACAAAACCCACTTTTGAAGAGATCTAGAATTGGCAACGAGCTCCCAGCGCCTAACCTCATCGGGACCATGTCTCAATTTACTTCCGTCAGGTGGTGAGCTTGGCACACCCAGGCACACACCCAAACTCGTAACCAGACGTTTCGACCCGCGTTTTGGTCTCCAGAGAGACATAGAATGGATTTCGTGTCCACTTTTTCCACCCCGCAGTCGAGGTTACTTCTTACCATGTGCCCGAGTCGACGTCGCCACGGGTCTCTGTCAGCGGCCACTGCTATCCAAGCAAGTATCTCAGAGTCCGTTGCAACCATTCTCGAGGTATCCGAAAATTCCCATGAATCCTCGTCACCGTATCTGTCGATAATGCCGTGATCCTCTCTGAAACAGTACTTAAACACGGACCTCCCGGCCCAGGTTTCAGTGCCCCCTGACCTCGTATTTCATGATTCACGTCGGCGAGCTCATCTGGGTGTCTGCTCAACCACTCATCCGCTTGTACGTTCAACCGATCCACCGCATTTCCCCAGCCCTACTGCTCACACTCTGTGGGACAGGTGTGTATGTGTCGCCGCCGGCTTTATTATCACCAAAGCGGGGCTTCTCCCCGCTGTGGCAGCGCGCGGTGCCGGACAAATAATGCTCGTAAGTTGTGCTACTCGCACACACACGAGAGCGCTCAACGAAACAGAACGTCGCTCTGCCGAGCCTCATGTTCTCTAGAATCATCCCAGCCTTCAGTTCTTCCAACGTTGGCGTAATTGGTAAGCAACCGCTGTATTTCCGAATCATAGCGGTGCCTAGCGCAATTATCTCCAGGCCCTCTCATCTTCGTCGCACTGTTGTATGAAGCGATCGGCATCGTGATGTCGTGGATAATCAAGCAAGTATTTTGGGTTCCACACCGCTTTCGATATGGCATCCTGGTGGCCGGTGGATGGGGCAATGTTGGGGACATTCGTGAGTCCAGGTCTACCATCGCACGTACGCCCTCGCCAATAATGCACCTCGATATCAACAGCAATGACCGTCATCATGAGCCTCACGGCTGCTGCTCCATTCGATGGTACATCAGATCAAAACTTGGCGATTGCCTACATCGCCGTCTTCGCATTCATATTTTTGGTACGTTTGCATCAAAGTTTCCCCTTATTCTGTATGACGTACTGGTATCCACTAGATTACACTCTTTCCACTTGGAGGCGTCAATTGGGTGGCGATGGATTTCCAGGGACCGGACGTTATCGACGAGGACGTACAAGAACAACTCAAAACCAAACAGAAGTATTTTGGTGCAACGATCGAGCGCGTTATTACCTCATTAAGGGGGCTTTTTTATCTAAGAAGACCTCAAGCTGAGAATAGTGATAACGATGACGAGAAGATAGTACCTTCGACACACCGACACTCGGACCCGTCCCTTGGATTACACGATAACCGCATTTCGGTGGCTACGACAGTTGTCCAGCGCACCATCGAAGGAGTAGAAACGAAAAGCGAACCCGCTGCCCCCCTTCGCCGCCGTCTCGCTCGACTTGGGTCTAGCTTCCTTCAGACACTCATCACGCCTTGTTCTGTTTCCATCATCTTGGCGTTTATCATATCTATCGTCCCCGTCCTCAAAGCATTATTCGTCCCTGATGTTCCAGGGGTGAATATGCCACCCGCGCCGGACGGACAACCACCGCTTGCCATCATATTAAACACCGCGACGTTTATCGGAGGCGCATCGATCCCATTAGGGTTAATGACTCTTGGCTCGGCGCTCGCGAGGATGGAAATTCCTTGCGGAGATCTTTGTTCCCTTCCACTAGGAGCTGTTTGCGCATTGGCCATTGGACGAGTGGTCATCATGCCCGTTCTTGGCGTACTCATTATCCAAGGATTAACCCAAGTAGGGTTGTTAGACGCCAATGACAAAGTCTTACGATTCGTATGCATGTACGTCATCTTCCTGCCTTCTTCGTTACGAGCCTTTCAGTCAACGTCGTCATGCAGCTTCATGTCCTGTTTACCAACGGCGACGACTCAGGTGGGTGATCCCGTAGCCCCCATCACAACGTCCAACACCTCTTTGGTTGCTATTAGGTTTTCTTGACCCAAGTTTATTCTGGGACTGGCAACGCGCAACATCTCTCGGTGTTCCTCATTCCACAGTATATTCTCATGTTCGTCACGATGACTGCATTGACGGCGTACACGTTGCATCTACTCTTCGGCTAGAGAGGTCTTGCATCATTCTAGACCGCCTACATTCATACCGAGAAAATTCCCTGCATCGTTCCTTGAGAAGGCGGTGTTTTGTGCAGAATAGCGACGGTTTCCCCGAGTGGATTGTATAATACACTGTATACTTACAGATCGGTAGTGACAAGTGGGACTTGTCGACTTGTCTATGTATCTATAAAAAGTCCCGGATGTATCGCACGAGAGTGGATCATACGTGAACTTCGTGACGGACGGAGACGTAGAACAAACCATGCCATGGACATCCTTGTCTTACTACATGCCAACACCACCGTCTACATTGCGACGTGCCAGGCAGAGGCAGCCCTTGCGTCTGATATCGCCAAAGGGGGAACAAGGCTGATCACGGTCATCAAACAACAGGTTTAAAAAACCAACCGTTTGGAACAAGAATTGCTATCTCACCACTGGCAAGGTGTCTGAGCAACCCCTCGATTATCCGCAGGCGGTGTATTCTGCACCACAAGGACGTCGTTGACTCGGCTCACTCAAATCTCCACAAAGGATTCATTCCAGTGTGGCATGGCGTTGTCTGCAGCCTCGAAGGTCTGTCACGATCCAGCCAAAGACGCATTCACCTCCTAGACCGCCCTCCCGTCCTGGCTGGCAGCTCGGGACACCCCAGGAGACAGCCCAGTTACCCCAAAGTCGTGCATCCGATGAGGTTGTGCAGGGATGTGGATGATCACACTTTATTTTCTGTATCGGCGAGCGCAAACACGGGGCGGACGTCGGAGACGTCGGACAAGAGTCCCGTGTGACTCAATATGCACCAAATGCAACGGGTCGGCCCTAGGTATAGTTCGTGGGAAGGTGTCGGTCGCTCTTTGCTTGAATCAGAGCGAGACCGATGTTATCCTGATTCGAGTTAAGCCGAGGCGGCTTGACATGGTTGCCTCGTCAGGTACGAGCTTTTTCTGGTGAACCTCGACGACATGGCTGAAATATGCTTTCTATCCAGAAGCCCGCGTCTGTACTGAGATATTGCCAGACGAAATCAAAGTGTTTGTGAGCAAACGGTTTCGAGAGAAAATCTTTGAGCGCACATTCCCCCGTGTGGGTCGAGAAGCTGTCTAGAATCTCTTGGAGCGAGCGAGCCACCGGACACATGTCTGTCCGCCACGTCAACATGTACGCCGCTTTGGATAGAATGGGTTTGGAGGGGGATAGAGTGATCATCGTCTCGAGGTTCCGAGACAACTCTTGTGGCGACTGCACGAAGACACTCTGTGGATCTGGATTATGTGTAGGACACCGAGAACATCCTGAACTCGATCGGAAGTCCAAGTCGCTGTGCAAGAGAAGTCAGAACAGTTGCACGAGTCTTTTGCCCAACCTACCTCAAAGCCCACCCAAAGCAAGTAGCCTCCGTAAGGTACATACATACCTTGCTTTCGCAACACCAGACAACCCAAGGACAGATGCATCCTGATCAACCGGGTTGCGGGGAAGCTCAACTTGGACAATAACGTGATGTTGTCAACCAAAGTTGAGCTTCCACACAATCATCGTGCCGCCGACCAAGACAGTCAGAACCTAATAACCGCCCATTGGAATGCTCCACAAATTAAACGAACTGCAGTCAGGTAGGCCAAGTTTTCCTTTTGGTTATTTCGACGCAGTGACATCGTTGACTCGTTTGTCGACTAGGAGCGCTTTCGCCGATCTCTTCAACCATGATATTTCGTAGGAGATGTCCTGAGATATCCAGGCTCGGGAAATGTGAGCTGGCGCCTCGCAGCTGTTGCGTTTCGTGATACTTTTCCCACGTGGTAAGGTTGCCTCCAAACACTATTCTAAAACGCGGGACAATTAAATTCTCGGTGGGAATGTATGTACACATGATAACACGCCAGAAGCCAGCTCTAACCGAACTTGGCAACCGCATAACGAGTAGGCCGAGACTCCGAGACTGAGAAACAGAAAGTGGTCCCGAGTCCTGACCAGTTGTTCGACGAGAAAAGATTTTTTCGTAGGACCCTTAATTGCCTTTTGTATCAACTGTTGAGAGCTTTGATTGGAGGACGAGCTCACGAAAGTGCATCAAGCGAAAGTGCCCTCCAGATGGGCCGTCGTCGCAGTCAAGATGCAGGAACTACAACATACTGTCTTGCATGGCTGACACGCTTCGATCGCAAGGATCGTGCCAAGATTGTTTCAAGGACCCGTTAAAACGGTTACAGGTTCCCAGAACGCCAACTACGTAAGCCAACTCGCACGTACCGCGGGCGCCGGAAATGCCGGGGAACTAAAGAAAAGATAAAAATCGAATAGAGTTGGTTGGAGAAGAGTCGTATGCAATTATTTAAATTCATGCCCCTCGAGACTCGAGAGGCACTGGGAAACCCGCTCTAGCGTCACAATGACATATTCCCGTCATGTTTCCACGCTGAGCGCTGATGGATACGTAGTCGGTTTGTCCCTGTAACCAGATAGATTATCGTAATGAAGTATGATATTCGCGCTGCCGATTGTTGTACTCGTCTGCAAAGAGAGTCAGTGACTTGGGTTGACAAAAGGCGACTTTTGAAGTTGTCCCGCTGGAGGGAGAGCTCTGATCGGCTGTGTGTTGAATTCAACTCTCCAGAGCCTTCTCGAATTGTTGATTGGTAGTCGAAGCCACGTACCATCACTCGAACCTGCGCGCAGGACAGATCTTGCGTAGCCCCTGGTCTGATCACTATGTCCACTGTGCGCGATTGGCCAACAGGCTGCAGCGTGGCGGCACGCAATGCAAGCGACGACAACGAGGCTCCACAAAGATTGCCGCTCAGTGCTGTAGCTGTTGCCTCATGTCAGAATCAACGTACCTTGGGATCCAGCACTGCCGCTCGAATGAGAAAGGCACAAGAGCACTCGCAATCCACAAAGAAAAATAGAAAGGAAAAAATAAATTGGACGGACGTTGCTCAGTAAGAAGGACTGCCGTCGTCGACGAAAGACAACAACTTGAAGGCGGTGTTGCATTTTCGGTTTGCCGCCGAGGCTCGGCTTCGGCAACAAAACAAAGTTGCGCTTGATGTGTAGTACAATGTAACAATGTGCAGTAGTACATCTCCGCCGGACAATGTGGGTATCATCACTTGGGCGCACGAGAAGTCTGCGGCGTTGGTACGAACGCATTAGCATTCCAAATGCAAGCGGGATTGGTTAGGGTACTCGTACGAAGATTGCGCAGGACTTGTGTGAATCGGAGGGATAGCGGAGCGCTTCGACCAGTTTTTGGATTCATGAATCTTGATGTTCGTCCAACCGCCGCAAGACACAGGCTAAATTGGTGGCATTCTCCCGTAAGTGTGTGTCGTAATTATTATGGTTTACTTGAATTGCTGTGTCAGCATTTCTCTGGCGGTTTATTCGGGTGCAATTTATTCGGGATGGATAAAAGGTTCCACATGCCGTCCTGCGCCCTTCAACGTTCCTCTCTTCTCTTCCTCCCAGTATATCCCCACTGCTCCCATCGCCACCATGTCTGACGTCGAGAAAGCACGAACTTCTCAAACCCAGTATGTCCAGCACTACAACAACGACACCAACGTTGCGCCACGCCGGACGGTCAAGCTTGCCAATCCTGGTGCTCTGTACGTCCCGCCCATTCTGCACGCTGTCCTGCGCTTACGCGACCTCAGTGGTCTGTTCTCGTTCGCATCAACCACATTCATTCTGTCCCTATACAATGTAAATGCAAGAAATATCCACACTCCCAATGTCGTCGTTGGCATGGCCTGCTTCGCTGGCGGTCTTGCCCAATTCATGGCAGGAATGTGGGAGTTTCCCCGTGGCAATACCTTTGGAGCGACAGGTGCGTTTCTCGTTTTGGCCTCCATCTTTACCCCATTATGCGGTTCAGCGATCATGGGACTCACTTTATTGGTCATATGATCCGTATGCAATAAGTTTATCATGAACGCTATTTATTCGCTTTGGATATGTCATCACAATTTCATATTTGGCTAACGGTCATGCAGCGTTCACTTCTTACGGAGCCTTCTGGCTGTCGTACGCAACGATCTTGATTCCCGGAAGCGGTGTGCTCTCCGCGTATGCATCTGAGGATGAGCTTTCGCAAGCACTAGGGATATACCTGATCACATGGTTTGTTTTGACCTTCATGTTCCTGTGAGTCTTGCTACCGATTTATTCGACGACGTGCTCATAAAATGTTTCCCCAGTATTGGTTCCCTTCGTCGTAACCTTGGCCTTATCGCTCTATTTTTCTTCCTCTGTGTCACCTTCCTTCTCCTTGCGATTGGGGCATGGTCTGGAAAGGCTGCACTGAACACGGCTGGCGGTGGCTTCGGTATCGTGACGGCTTGGATCGCATACTACTGCGGTCTCAGTGACCTGCTCGTTAAGGATGAAAGCTGGTTCACTCTCCCCTTGGGTAATATCAAGCAGGAGCATGCGGATTAGATTTGTCGGTCGCCGTATGACGGGTTCTTGTTTACGGTTCGATAGAGACACTATCATCTATTCTCCAGTCTTTTCATATACCGATGGCTAGAATATGGCTACCATCATTGGATTTTCTTACAAAACGCGTTATCAGTGTCCATTCCGCGATACCCAGTGTCTATTTTGTTTAGTTTCTTTGTAACAACTCAACGGAGAAATTACAATCGCTGGCCACTGCTCCTTGGCGAAAGTTCTAAATGTTATACGATCTCGTTTGGTGGTGGAGTAGCTAAGACGAACGGCTGTTTGGCGGCTTTGTCGCAACTCTGATCGACCTATAATAGCTAAATGATCCCAACGTTATACGTAGTCACGTCTGACACGCTTCGATTTGAGGAACATATCATTTGCGGAGAAGGAACCCTCTCTCCGGATTGCGCGGGAAACTATCCTCAGGATTTTCTGGGGCCCGCACGAGAGATTAAAATAAAAATAATACGGGAATATAATCGAAAAAAAGAGTATGGTTTTTTGTCCAAATTTTCGTTCTGGTACAGGGCAATAAAATAGACCTTGGACACAAACCCGTGAACAAGGTTCCTCGGTCCCAAGTAGATGACCGGCCGCGTTCCGGCAGATACTTAATCGGAGAAAATCGAGGGTTGTGGCGTTGCCGAATCGTTAGCATCGTCACATCGGACCTCGGACGAAGTCCATCATCGGATGCAGTGAGCGAAGTGCCGGAGATCGCACTCGAGTGGTGGAACGAACAATAGGTCTTCCGCTTGTCCGTGTCCGCGGATTATAAGTAGCCGTTGCGGGATATGTACTCACCTCTCCACTCTCGATGAAATCATCCCCCGTTGTCGACGGAAGACCATGGTGGATGCAAAACGTACCATCGCTTACCTCGCCCACACCCACACGAAAAGATTTTGTGTTGCCTTTGCAACACCACTAGAACCAATACTACTTGGCTCAAGCGACTTGGTCGATGTTTGGGCTTGATGGGCATGAGCCCCGGCACAGACCGAAACTCCGCTTGGCCTTCCTTTTGCACGCCCTTGTGCTGATTGTCCAGACGAATCAGTTCGAGTGTATCATTTTTTTTCCTTGTTGCCATCATGTCTTCCAACTTCCCCATCGCTCATGGCGATATAACCGCACCGACACCACAAAATACCCCCTTGAATCAAGCACCCATTGCACAGGGCTTGTCACGTCCGACCGTCCCCGACATCTCTGAAGATAATGAGCAAGAAGATGATGGCGATGATGCCCTCCCACCCGGTGCCCAATCCGCAATGCTGGGATTGGTTCAAAATCGTCTCTCTGATCTCGTCGGAAAGAGCTCTGGATACATTGAAAGTCTCTCGTTCGAAGTCAAACAGAGCATCGAGGCCTTGAAAGGCGTTCAGGTCAAGCAAAATGAACTACAGAATCAGTACAAACGCGAGTGCTTGGAGCTCGAGAAGAAAGTACGCCATCGACTCTTGTTTATCTCTCTTTGTATCCGTCATCCAGTCGCTCATTCGCCTCGTCTTGTCTCGTTAGTACCTCGAACTTCAAAAGCCGCTTTATGAGCGACGAAACTCAATCATCTCCGGATCATCGTCCGCCACGAAGGAGGAGATCGATGCTGGTGTTCGGGCATCGCTCAAGGACAACCCGGACTACACGCCACTCGCCCAGGGTGCTCCCAGTGGCCCTGCAGCAATTCCAGAGTTCTGGCTCACAGCCCTTGGTAACCACGTTGGCATCTCAGACCTCATCACCGAACGCGACGCGGGTGCTCTCAAACACCTCATTGATATCCGTCTCTCTTACCTCTCCGGCGACGAACCTAAGCCCGGTTTCAAGATCAGCTTCCATTTCGGTCCCAATGACTACTTTGAGAATCATGTTTTGGACAAGACGTATCTCTATCAGGAAGAGGTGGGATACACTGGCGACTTTGTCTATGACCGTGCGTTCGGTACCGACATCAAGTGGAAGGAAGACAAAGACTTGACCAAGGAGTTCGAGATCAAAAAGCAGCGGAATAAAAGTCGGTTCCTTTCACCAGCTAACTCGGGTGGCATGCTGATATTCTAACTGATCAGACACGAACCGAACCCGCTTGGTGCGCAAAGCAAAACCGACTGACTCATTCTTCAACTTCTTTTCTCCCCCCGTTCCTCCATCGGAGGACGAGGACATTGACGAGGAAGACCTTGAGGAAGTCGAAGAAAAACTGGAGATAGATTACCAGATCGGCGAAGATCTGAAGGAGAAGGTAAAGCTACTTTGTTCGCCCTATTGCCACAGAGCTCATACAGCCCAGGTAATTCCTCGTGCCATTGACTACTTCACTGGCAAAGCTCTCGAGTATGATTTGCTGGATGAAGAAGACGACTTCGATGAGCTTGACGAGGATGATGACGACCAATTCGATGACGATGTATGATCCTCTAGCCCCGTGCGATGTTTGACCCGCAGACCTTAGCTCCGCATTTTTCAGGATTCTGAATCTGACAATGAACCTCCTGCAAGAAGGCGTGGACCTCCCAAGGGTCGTGGAGGTGCCTCCGGGGGCAATGTGAACCCTGAAGAATGCAAAAACCAGTAGATGATGGCTCGAACTGTCTCGGTGGCTACAATACCATTTTTGCGACGCGCGTGTTGTATAACATTGATCTCTTTGTTCAAGTAAAACCCCATCCTTTTACTCCCCCGAATTCCTTACATGCACGACAATGGGTCTCCTTTCTTCCTGCATCAAGTTGTTCTCTTTCATCCTCACCATCTTTCTGATTTGTTGACTGCCATATGTGCTCTATACTTTTTAGCCTGACTCGTCCCACTACTTAGCTCGTACGTATTTAATGGGTTTTCGAAAAGAAGATCTTGAGAATCAACTTTGGTCCAAACCGCCGTCTAGCATGAACGCGGTTTTTTACATTCCATCTTGTTTGGTCCTAGGCATACTCATCGGAACGACTCCAAGCCTCCCCTGAAAGTTAGCCGACGAGTCTGGGCTATCAGTGGGCTAGGCCCACGGCACAACCCAGTTCCGACGTACCAAGCCTACCCGATTTGCCCAAGTCAGCATCAGTCTCGGAGGCCACGCCTAATTACAAGATTAAGTTACAAGATGGGACACACAATGCCCGCGGGCGCCGCGATCTCGGATATCAACACAGATTCAGGTGGACGGACCAGAAAGGGACTCGGATGTGTAGAGGTGTACCTTTTACCTCACTTGGATACCGTTTCAAGCCCGAGTCTGACGGTGACGGTGGAAGACTCAGATGTGACCTAGACTCCGTCTGCCAGGCGCGTTCGTGCGGCGCCGCTTGATCAAACAGCGAGTATAAGCCCGCTTCCGGAGTCAACCGAACGGCGCCCCGCTCGCTCGTGTTGGATAGGGATCAGATCGTTCATGTAAGCGACGCCAGCGGACGGCTGGGTGTACCGTAGCCGCTACTGCGAATCCTGCAGTACAGAATAGTCAGCCGACTGTAGATACGTGGCCTTGACAGCGGCGCACCGAGTTCGGAACGCGCCGTTCGTCTGCACGGTGCGTGACAGCGCGCACACGTTTACAATGACATGAATCCACGGCGTTCAGAGTTGACTCACTCGGGCGGCGTATCATTTCATGGAGATGGAAACATCGATAATGAATACGTACGTACTTTTCGTGCTTGAAAAGGTGATGGAGTTTCCTCGATGATCTGATGAACTGCCCGAGGGAGATGGGAAATTTTCTTCACCGACATCCTTTCGGACCCTGATGACAGGCCCGTCTGACAGAGAGGAGGTTCCGTCAACGTGGGAAGTGCAGACGGGAAGGATGCTTACCGGGAATCGATCGACCAAGTTACCCGCACTTTGGTGGCCAATCGAGAGGGACACGTTGATCGCGGTAGCTGCTCGAGCACCTTCTTGTGCCCTTCTCCGTGCGTTCAACCTGAAAGAAGGGTCAAGTTTTTTACAGATTCCAGATGCAGACAGAGAAGTGTGGTGAGGGCTCCTACTCGCGGGTACGGTGAAGAACGTGATACTTGCATCTCGCACGACCCGTGAAAGAAAGGATAGCATATTCGATAGCAGTTACACGCAGCGAGTACGAGCGATGTGAGGCGGGCGAGAAAGCGAACGAGGATATACTAGAACTAGGCACCGAGATGGATATAAAGAACCCGTTGGTCGAACGGTATATCCACAGATCTCATCGTCTTGTTCAGCGCGAACGCCGCTCGGGTATGATCCAGACGACCAGACTCGTCCACCATATGCTTATAGAAAGGCGAGGTGATCTTGTTCGTCTCGCTATCGTCCACCGCCCACATCGTCCCTATCACAGAACGGAAGCCCGTAAACTGCATCGCCGACGCGAGGTGGATCACCTCGTCCGGACTCTCTTCGTCTCCGACAGTCGTATGACACGCAGAGAGATACGCAAATTCGGTGTTCTTGAAATCGCACCCGATGATCCGTCGGATTGTAAAGTGTCCGTCGCGCAGAGCGAACGCGGACTCGAACGGCTGTTTCCGATCTGGGAGACCATGACAGGCAAGGTGGACCCATTCGTTCTTGCCAAGCTCTTCGACCACCCTAGAAATGTGGGATTGCTCTCCATCTATACGCGTGAATGTGGTGAGACCATCCATGCACTGACGAATGTTGTCCAGTTCAGCGCCTACGGAAAAGAGTTCGCTCTCGCCAGAAGCGTTGGCTTGACCGATGGCAATGAAACGTTTCTGTTCCGTTTCAGAATTTGATGAATCGCGCCGTCTGGCACGAATGAGGGCGGTGAGGGTTGGGGTGTAGGACGAGATGTAAAGATGAGGGAGATTCCGTTGGCCCTTCCTGTACGGACCAGCAGCGTGCAGGGGCAGCACAGAGAACTCGGCAGTGGGGCACCACCAGATGCGTGATTGTGGTGGATGGGTTGTCTGAAGGAAATCGACAATGGACGAAACGATCTGATCCCAGACTGTGCGTAAGAAGAACGCGAGCTCTTTCGTTACATCGTCCGTCGTTGAGCGCACAGTCAAGGTATGGAGCTCCTTTGACAGGTCTCGAACATCTTTCTGCGTAATCTGCAACGGGATATGAACGGGATCTCGGTCGACGAAGACGATAAGCGCGTCACAGCCATGCTTGCTCGCATTGAGGATGATGACGGGTCCCCCACTCGCTGCGCGTTGGAGATCGGGGAAGAGCGAGGGAAGAAGAAAATGGGAAAGGCCAGGCAGCTTGCGAATATTGGTCACTACTCTCTCCATGTCGTGGTTGAGATGGCACAGCCGTTCATGCTGATCTGTACCAGGCGAGTTGAGGACATTACGAATGAACAAGGCTAGCCGCGTGAACTCGTCTGCCAGCGTCTTTCCCGTCGGGCCAGATACAATGACATCATCCAGCGGGGAATGGAGTCGAGTAAGCTGACTCCAAAAGACACCCCGGCCTTGTTCGAGAAGCTCGACTGCACGCGCAGGAGCACGTTGACGAAGACACGCTGAGAATGCATCTACCGCGAGCGACGACGTGAGGTTTCTCAGGATGACAAGATGTTGAGGCAATGACGGTAGAGTGGCCAGATATTGGACAAGTAATCGAAGAGATGTTTCATATGCGAGAAGTAGGGTGGGATGCTGGAAATCCTCAGCCACACGGATCCATGCTCTTGAGGCAGAAAGATCAGTGGAAGACACAACCTGGGGCACATGTACGAGTTGACCGTAGAGACTGAACAGCTCCTCCTTGTCCTGTAACTGTTTCGACCGTGTGAACCGATTACAGAGGTAGCATGCAAGGTCGTCCAATGATCCTGACCGAGCAGGATGCCCTTGCGAGCGAAGATTGAGCGCTTCTCGGACGAGGACAATGGCCTCATCGATGTCCTCCATCGCCCCGAACTGCTTGAAGCGAGTGGAGAGACCATCTGCAAGGCCGTTCAAAGAGCGAGATCTAAGAGGGTGTCCTGGCGGGCGAAGGACGAGTCCCTCTCGGTCGAGGAAAATGGCCTCGAGGAGGTCCTCCACCGCCCCGGTTTCGTTGTAACGAGCGGAGAGACGATTTGCAAGGTGGTTGAAAGAGCTAGATCGAAGAGGGTGTCCTGGGGGGCGAAGGATGAGTGCTTCTCGGTCAAGGGCAATGGCCTCTTCGAGGTCCTCCATCGCCCCAAGCTGCTTGTACCGAGTAGCGAGATGGTTCGCAAGGTTGTTCAAAGAGCTGGATCGAAGAGGGTGTCCTTGCGGGCGAAGGACGAGTGCTTCTCGGACGATGACGATGGCCGCATCAAGGTCATCCATCGCCCCGAGCTGCTTGTACCGATTGTAGAGACCATCTGCAACGCTGTTCAAAGAGCTAGACCGAAGAGGGTGTCCTGGTGGGCGAAGGACGAGTGATTCTCGGGAGAGGACAATGGCCTCATCGAGGTCCTCCATCGCCCCAAGTTGCTTGTACCGAGTGGAGAGACGATTTGCAAGGCTGTTCAGCATGTTAGATCGAAGGGGGTGTCCTTGCGGGCAAAGGTCGAGTCCCTCTCGGACGAGGACAATTGCCTCATCGATGTCCCCCATCACCCCGAGCTGCTTATACCGAGTGGAGAGACGATTTGCAAGGTTGTTCAAAGAGCTAGATCGAAGAGGGTGTCCTTGCGGGCGAAGTACGAGTGCTTGTCGGACGAGGAGAATAGCCTCATCGAGGTCCTCCATCGTCCCGAGCTGCTCGCTCCGAATGGAGAGATGAGCTGCGAGGTTATTTAGAGACATCGACTGATCAGGATGTCCTTGCGGGAAAAGGTTGAGTGCTTCCCGATCGAGAATAATGGCCTCGACGAGGTCCTCCATCACCCCGAGCCGGTCGTACCGGATGGAGAGACGATTTGCAAGGTGGTTCAAAGACATCGACCGATCAGGGTG
>JBBPNE010000507.1:0-19234 GCA_038090735.1 Xerocomellus amylosporus | reverse complement strand
CCCCCGGGCATCCATCTCGGCCAGATGCTCCCCCCTCCCCACGCACTCATGCCCCCCGGCATGGGCCATCCCCCAATGTACCAGTACGCACCTCCTGAATATGCACAACCACCACCACTGCCCCCACAGGGCGATCCGTCCCAGCTCAACGGCGAGAACCTCGACCCTTCGGACGAGTCCCCAAAGTCCGGCGGTCGCCAGCTCAGCCAGAGCAAGCGCGCCGAGCAGAACAGGAAAGCCCAGAGGGCCTTCAGGGAGCGGAGAGACCAGTGCGTTCCCTTCCCCACGCATCCTGTAGTTACGTTAGCTTATTCTCACCTAGGCGGGTAAAGGCCCTCGAATCTCGTTCCCAGCTCCTCGATGCAGCGCTTGCATCTGCCGACGAGGCCAATCGTCGCTGGGAGGAATGCAGAGCGCTCGTCGACCAGCTCCGCATCGAAAATGCCGCCCTCCGTGCCGCCCTCAGCGGCCAAGCTCAGCTCAGCAGCCAGATATTAGCCGGCCAACAACCGCAGCAGCCACAACAAGCACAGGAACCCAGGCCAGAAGGGGAAAAGCTGGAGACGCCCACACCCAAGGAGTAACAGTGTACTTACCCCGCAGGGTCGTCATTGTTTCCGTATCTCCTCGCTCGCATTTGTCCATTTTCTCGACAGTACCAGCCCACCCACCGAAACCATTCTTCTTTTTCTCCGCAATGTAGTAGCGACCACGATATATTCGCCGGTGTTGGTCATGTCCTGTTGTGTGTCTTTTTGCACGTTGTCTGAACCTCTGTCGTGTGACGAGGTCGTGATGGTGAGAGGAGACGAAGAGCTGCTGACAAGAGCAGTGGATGGAACGTTTTATGTAACCACAAAGCTTTGTCATCTCCTCCATCTACACATCCCCTCGTCCTCATCGCCCGCGACGACATCGACCTCTCCTCGTCCCGTCCCACGCTCTCTCTCGACTTGCTCCCATCCTCGCCTCACCCCGGATGGCCTCCCCACTCGATGCGGAGTAGCGCCAGCCTCGGAATACAACTCTACCGAATATCGCTGATTGGTCGGCTCATTTCACTGCAATGACGTGGACACCCATACCCGTGTACAGCACAAAATCTTGAAATTTAATGTATTACCCTGTCTTTCTGCGTTGCGCATGATTCTGCGCCAGGTGTACGTGACGAGACGTGCGGCAGCGACCACCATCAGGAACGTTAGTGACGCCGCGCGACACAGCCGAGTTTGATCAACGCGGTGCACGCAACCCATGAAAAATAGCGAAAACATTTCCCACTGCGTCAAGCATGCTGCCTCGCCGCGATGCCAATGTCCGCTTTTTTCCCCTTTCTCCTGTTTGCATCGTCCGTTGTCTCGCAGGGTTCCTTTGCTGACTACGCGCCGACCACCAATGCCCCCTGCCCAGAGGCATCCGACGGCGTTCTCGTGCGCACATTCACCCCACAAACTCAGGCGTTGAGTTCCCAGGAGGCGTCGTATGTTGGCGCAAGGGAGTCCAACGTCATTCCAAGTGCATGGTCAGACTGGGTCGGGAACGGTTCTTCCATTGGCTATAGTTTCCCACTGTTCAACGAGTCCTTGCCGAGGATAGGTATCGCAATTGGCGGCCAGGGATATCGCACGGCACAGTTCGGTGCGGGTGTCTTTTCAGCGTTGGACGCGCGAAATAGCTCCGCAAAAGCATCAGGCACAGGCGGACTACTCCAAGTCGCCTCGTATCTTGCTGGCTCATCAGGTGCGTCACTCCCTGGGCCCTACTGTTCAATATCCTGACCATCACGTAGGTGGATCATGGCTTACGGCGTCGTTGATATTGAACGACTGGCCAAGTCCGTCTACCTTGGTGTACGGAGACAGTGGCAGTCTATCAGGATGGATGTTGGACTTGGATCTCGTTGCGCCATCTAGCGTCAGTCTGGGCGACGTAGATAACCAAGCGTATTGGGGAAGCATTCTTGCAAGCGTCGAGGCCAAGGCCAATGCGTCAATGTATGTTCTTCCATCGTCTCGATGCGCTGATGTTGACACGTTCTTTAGCGATGCTAGCATCAGCGACTTGTGGGGACGACTACTCTCGTACCATTTCTTGAATCAAACGACTAGGAACAACTTTTACACTAATGATACTGGACATGGCGCAGGCCAGCTGTGGTCACAAATTCCACTCCTACCTTCTTATACCAATCAATCGATGCCATTCCCTATTATAGCTGCTGATTCATTACCCTCGGGATCTAATTCAGCATCGGTCGTGTCTTTGGATTCGGTAGTTTACGAGGCAAGTGCTCGAACGTTTTCACTTGTCCGTCTGGCTGATGGTAGCAGTTCACACCACTCGAGTTTGGGTCTTGGGATCCAAACTTGTCTGCTATGGCTCCAATGGCCTATTCCGGCACGCATATAGTGAATGGAGTTGCCTCCAGTGCATCCGCTTGTGTGATCGGATTTGACCAAGTGGGCTTTATGATGGGTTCGAGTGCGAGCATTTTCAACGTATGTAGCCCTTTGCGTTCTCTTGTCTGGGTTGCTCGTGACCTTTCTCTCTCGGCAGGTTGTAGACGGGCCGAATGGCAATTTCACAGGTTTCGACGACCAGAATGGCGATGACATTGGAATGCAGTTTCTTTATGACCAACTTTCATCGAGGGTGCCATCACGTTCCTTTAATGTCGCCAACTGGCCGAATGTGAGTGGAAGCTTTCCTGTGGGCCAAAAACTCATGTCTCACGTCGCGAAGGCGTTTCAAGGTGTCAGCCCTGCCACGTTCCAGGACTCCCCTTCACAGTGGCTCTCGCTCGTGGATGGTGGTTCCAACTCGGAGCAGATACCCCTGGGGACTCTATTCACAAAAGCAAGAGCGGTCGATGTCATTGTTGCCGTGGACGCAAGTGCAGACGATTCTAATCAATGGCCAGAGTCAGTCACTGTCGTTTGCGCCGTACGAATGCCCCCGCGAACTAAATGCATGACAGTGGAACGACGCTTCTGACCACCTCGCAGCGAATTTCTTCTCTTCTCTCTTCGTCGCATCAAGCATTTCCTCCTATTCCATCCTCAGCGCAGGACTTTGTCAACACGGGAGTCAATCAAAGACCAACATTCTTTGGGTGTAATCCAAGTCAAACCCCTGCCGAGTACCCTCTGATCATCTACATTCCCAATTCACCTCCGTTGGACGGAAGTGCCCCCGCGTCCAAGTAGGTTCCCCAACCCGTCCTCCATCGCTTCACCTACTCACGTCGCCGATCGACATGTAGCACCGGAGACCTGCAATTCTCCTATAGCATCCTCTCGACCGCCGTGTTCATCAACCAGGCTTTCCAAAACACCCTCGGCGGCTTCAAACCCAACACCACCTCTCCCGATCCCAACTGGGGACCATGTCTGCAATGCGCCGCGCTCGATCGGGCTCGGCTGAAGCTCACGCCGGCACCGCCACGCTCGGACGTATGTGCGCAGTGTTTCTCGCAGTACTGCTACGACCCGAACGACCCGCCGAGCGCGAGCGCACTTCCGGGCAGGGACTATGTGTATTCGAACCCGGACCCGAGCGGGTTGGACAAGGTGGAGTCGTTCTTGAGTCGGAACAAGGGTGCCATCATCGGTGGGTCGCTGGCCGTCGCGTTCTTGATCGGAGGAGGGATCGCGTTCATGTGAGCGTGTCCATGCGTTGTCGTTTGGTGTCCGGGCTGACGTCTTGCAGTTTCTGGTGGCGGAGGCGGGAGGAACGTAAAAACCAATATACCCGCGTGCACCATTTGAGAGACGACGACGAGCCTTGGAAGCATTACGAAAATTACTCTGCGGAACATGAGATGAATCGACTGTGACTTTTGTAGATTCTTCGCAGTCATATTATTCGGGATACTTCTTTTTCTTTTTCGACATGGACTCTTTGATGACCGCTGTTGTAGTATATCTAGTGTCGAGTAATAGTACATATCTACTTCTTATGCTCCTGGACCAGACGTCTCGACGTGCAAAAGTAACCATGATATTGGCAGGGTAAATATAGCATACAAAGGGGTATATCATATCAGTTCGTCCACAGTCATATCCCCAGGTCCAGGTAGATGCTCCAACATGACATGTTTGGTAGGACTTTGAGAGCGCGCGTTCTGGCTTTGGTTCGTCAGTGGTGGTCTGGAGACCCGGATGAACAGCGAACGTGGTTTGCTCTCGATGGGCACCACCGACGACTTGTACAGCTCGATTTCGTGATGCAGATCATCGTTTGACGCTACCAACGTATCGCGTTCGCGCGTGCACACGAGCAGTTTCTACAACCCGACCTTGAGAATGAGCGCTCGGAGAATGACAGCCGTACGAACCTGTTTCGTATCTGCCAGCTCCCTCCGTATCCGGTCCACGTAGACTATCCTCTGGGCAGGATTCTGATGTCCGAGTATCTCAGCGTTGAACTGACTGAGACGTTCGGCTTCCTCCTCTGCCAAGTCGTTACGCGCCAAAAGTCCTTCTGTCTCGTCCAACAACTTGTAGTATGCGTCTTGGAATCGAGAGGCGTCGGTCAGCTCGAGATTCAACCTGTGCACGCGATCAGCGACGGGCGACATGGTAGTCGATCGAAATGCGGACATACTGCTCCATTTCTGCCCTGAGCGCGTCTTCGGCCGTCTTGCTCATGCCAAGTTGCATGGAAAGTTTTTGTGCCACGTCCCGTTCTTTCTGCAAGGCCGTCTTGTGCTGAGATACCTGTTCGCCGAGTTGTTTCACCAGCACGTCAACCTTGGCATGTAGGTCATCTCGCGATTGACGGAGCTCTGCTAGCGAGACCTGTTCGTTGGCGAGATTTCGGTTTGTCTCCGCGAGCTCTGTTTGGAGCCTTTGAAGCTCGACGCTCGACGCTTCGCGGAGAGCAATATGACTAGCCACTTCCTCTGCCAACGCACGGTTTGCGGACCGTTCTTGGTGAGTGGCATTCTCCAAAACGTCCACCCGCAACCGCATGTCGTCCGCTAGATCACGGTAGAAATTGTGAGCTGCATCCTGGTACTCGACCAGGGTTTCTGGAGCGTGGCCCTGCACAATGTCGAGACAAAGCGCCGCAAGCTTGTTTTCCAAGCCAGAGATATCGTCGTCGCGGCCGTTGGTTTGATCGAGTCTATTCTCCTGGAGTAGTCGAGAATAGAAAACGGCCTCTTTTTCAGCATCTCGTAGCTGCTCAAAGAGGAGTTTGGTTTCCTCATTGGCCAGGCGTATGAGATGCGCTAGTTCTGTTACTTGACCCTCCGAGTTGGTGAGCTTCCGCTCCAGACGTAACGAGCGCGATTGCAGTGCAAGGTGTTCCTCCCTGAGAGTGGCATGCGCTTTGGCGGTCACCGTCGTAGATGCCAGTCGCGCATATTCTTCTGCCACGCGACCGAGGGCCATCCTGCACTGCTCTAGCTGAACTAAAAGTTCCTCCTCCCGATTCTCGGCCTCATCTCGAGTTGCTTCCGCAGCTCGTCGAGCCTCTTCGCCATCCTTTTGCACAACATCGAGTTGCTGCTGCAAGCGCGTGGCATCGATGCGTAATTTCACGGCTTCCTCGTCGGCTTTCTTCCTCACATCGTCCAAACAAGACTCGAGCATCTCCCGCTTCTTCCTCTCCGCCACCAGCGTCTTCTCCAACTCTACCACTTTCCGATCACGTTCCTTTACTTCCTCTCTCCGCTTCGCCTCCACACTCGAGAGCGTCTTCTTGCTGTCCCCATTCTCGGCTTCTCGCTTCGCAAGCTGATCGCGCTCGCGTTCGCACACGCGCAGCTTGACACGGATTTCCTCGAGCTCGGTCTGCTCGGCAGCACTCGTCTTTTTCAACGCCTGAACGCGCACCTCGTACGCATCGTTTTGCTTCTTCAACTTGTCCAGCTTGTCGGCTTGTTCGGCGTTTGTCCTCGTCAACCGCGCGAGCTCTGATTTGTGGCGGTCGATCTCCGCTTGGTGCTACACACACATACACACGAGGCGCGTCAGGTGGTCGTTGGAGGGACATGCGGCACGAAGCGGAGGCGTACGTTTCTCTTGTCGTCTGCATGGACTCTTTCTAGGCCTTCGATTCGCTGCAATAGAATTGCATAGCGGTCGGTCCCTACGTGCTTGCCGGTAGCCGTTGGTGGTTTGGAGTTCCTAGAGGCAGGTCTCGCGGTCGTAGTGGGTGCTAGATTCCAAGTCAGAACAGCTTGTGGTTCATGAGATATATTGTACCTGGAGCATCTGAGGCTTTATCGGATATGACTGCAAAAACTCTGGTTGATCAAAGGGATTTATTTCACCATGCATTACTTGCCTTTCTCAGAGTTCAACCGTGGGCCTTTGTTAAATAACATGTCCTCGTCGTATGAGTAGATGGTGGAACTACAACGAAACACAGCTAAACAACGCGACACGAGTCATCACATGATCGAAAATCAGTCACGTCCCAGTGTTGTTGAAAAATGTGCATCATTTTCGTCGTATATGTAACATCGTAAACATTCGTAACAGTCGTGCAAACAAACTAAGGCGAGGAACGAGACCGACATGTACCAAAGCGTCAAGATGAAAAAATCAAGGGAAGAAAAAGCAGTAATAAAACGTGGAGGGGGGAAACAGACTACGTGGATGTGGGCATGCAGGCAAGGCTGCATATGCCCACGAAGTGAATCAAGGGGACGCGAGATGATTGAAGGGGAACATAACTTAAAGGCAACACTATAAGAAGCTTCTCTGAAAGTCCTGCCAGTGATAGATGTCTGATCAGTCGACATCAGCCATCGAGGAATGTTCGCACCAACCGGGTCAATATGCGAGTGGTCCATAATGCATGTCATAAAGGTGTGAGGGGTGGAGTTTCTTGTGTACCTGCATGAAGGAAATTTTTGGAACCAAAGGGAATGTGTGATGTCGGAAAGCGTGCAGACACTCCACGTCGTGGAGACCAAAAGACCACCGCAAGTGCGTGGGGATATGATGCGTATGTGTGCATGATGGATACAGAACGATAAAGGTTACCGACGCATGAGTGTACCGGGTATAATTGCGAGGTGGATGCGGAGAAATTGTACAAGATGTACATTCTGGACGACAGGACGATGGTGCGGTAGCGAAGAGGATAGGATAGGGCGATGAGCGGATCCGAGTAACTGGGTGACATTGCTTGGGACGCTTGACATCGAGATAGGTGCAGAGCCCTGGTATTTCTCCTATCACGAAAACAGGCGGAACAGTGCATTACAACACAGTAAAGTGCGGGTTCGCAAGCAGACTCCCTAGTCCTCTCCAGTATGCACCATCGCACGGCCAGTGCTCAGAGTCCGCCGTCAAGGACACCTCGCACGTCCCTAACCTCACCGAGGTCGGTGAGGAAAGGGCACAGGTCCGTGAGTTCGGTGTCGTGGGGATCATTAAACCACGAAGAGACAGGGACCGCATTATTGGGGTGGAAGATATATGAAGCCGGGGAATTGTCCAGGATGATGGTATCAGCGATGGGGCGTCCTAATTGCGAAAGGTCCTGTGGAGAACTTGAGATGCGTCCACAGTCAATGACGATAGCGCGTACCTTGACATAATTACCCTTGTGGTTGTAACAACTCTCCCGGAATAACCGATGAGTGACGACACGGTGGATGTCGAGTTTGTCCAAGACCGGGTCTGCGTACTATGCAAAGATTGAATCGGCTGCTGAAACGGAAAGCTGAAAAACAAGACAGACCTTGCTTAAGCTGGCGGTAAATACCACCACCTCGTATATCTCGCCCATCTTCTTCAAAAAGTTATCGACGCCTGGGCGCTTTATGACGTACACGTTATGCCAATGGTATTCGATTTCCACTGGCACGACGTAATCCGCGTGTTGTATGGACTACAAGACAGAGGCTGAGCCGAGTGTGAAATGAACGCCACTGGAGCCTCTTACCTTGAAGCTGCTGTGAACGAGGGTTTCGTCCAAGTCCAAAACCAGACATTTGCGCCCCACGTGTTGGGGTGCAATCGGGGGCAGAAGTGGCCGCGGCGTGCCGTCCTAAACGGAAGGTAAACTGGATGTAGGACAACCAGTCGGGGCAACACCTACTGGTCCAATTGGGATGCCAGCTCCTCCGTTCATTATGAGGGCATCCTCGTCGTCCTCCTCCATGGGTTCTCCTTCCTGCAGCTCTGCTTCTTCGCCCTCACCATGAACCTCGTCGTCCGTGAAGCTGCCTTCAGAATCGGTTGTCGTTGAATGCGACGTGTCCCCGACATGAGGTTGCGCGGGAGCCGAAGACGTTTGTGATAGATCTGAATGCGGGATGGGTTGTGGGGAGAAAAGGTCGGACCCCGTTGAGCCAGGCGGCTGTACTGCACCACTTGTGACACCCTCGGTTTCTGAGATGGGTAACAACGCTTTGGTTGGGGTTGGAGGGACGACGACTTCAACATCCGGATTGGTTGCTGGAGAGGTGTCGTTGGGAATCGAAATGGGTGGCGGGGCCACCTTTTCACGTTCCTTTTCCTGGGAGTCACGCTGTTTCTCGTTTGGCACGGGAGGGTCTGCAGGTTTGCTCGTGGACGAAGCTGGGGCGAGGGGGCGGGTCGTATCGAGAACGTCGATGTCGACGGCATGGGCACGGTCGTTGGGTGCGACACATGGGACGAGTTTGCGGACAAGCTTTGAAATAAAAGAAGCCTTCTTGGGGGAACGTTGTGAGCCACCCTTGGACTTGTTCACCTCTTGCGAGGGAGCACGTACAGGAGGGCTTTTGTCCGGGACAGCACCTGTGGAAGCGGGAGGCTTTGACTTGCGAGAGAACCTGCGACCGGCGCTACTGGATGTTGTCGTGGAAGTTCCGGTTGCGGTGGTATTTGGCTGGATGGTGGAGGTGGCGACGAGAGAGCTCTTGTCCTTGTCCTTCTCTGCCTGGCGTGTGCTGTCACGCTCGTCTGGGGAAACGAAGGTGGAGGCTGTGAGGGACGGGTTGTGGGCGATGTCCTTGTCTGCTTCTGTGGACGAGGAGGGCGTGAGGTCGTGCGCCTGCGCACCGGGTTGGACGCTCCCGTTGACGGATATCTGCGGCGGAGAGACGGAGTCGTCGACGGGCTTCTCGGTGAGCGTGTCTTCGGGGGGAGACGAGGGTTGGTGAGGAGTCGCCATGAGGTGCGCCAACGGACAAGAAAAAAAAGGACGGAGGTGGTGGTGGTGGTGGAAGGTGTGGGGGTATTTGCGGGTATGGGATGGGAGGAGGACGAGGCGGGTTTTGTACGATTGTCTTCACACGCGGCCTCGACCAGACAACGTGCAAACAACGAGGGCCATTGCCATGTACACGACACTACACAACTCTACTCTCCACCCCCCATCGACTCTGTGTCCAAATCAAACAGGTAGTTCGCTGCTCGCTCCTCGTTCTTGTCGCACACAAGATACGCCTCAATCGCCGCCTCCCGCGAGAACCCGAGCGCCTGAAGCTGCATCTCCATCAGCATCCGTCTTTTCTCCACCGCTCCAAACTCACCCGTTCAATCGCTGCTTGCTCCTCTGGCGTAATGTTCACAACTTGCAACCCCGCAAGTCCCCCTCCTTCGCCCTCTGCCCCATCCCCGCCCAAAATATTCAGTAGCTCCTGTGGATTGTCCGCAAGCAATTGCCCGAGTTGAGGATTTGCTGCAGTTAGTTGCTGGATCAGTGGCTGAATCGCTTCAGGGTTCTGCGCAACCAGTTCCCGCAATTGGGCTAGCTGATTGCTGTCTGGGAGTCCTGACAGGCCTGGGCCACCCGGGCCACCCGGACCACCAGCACCGAGCCCACCCCCTCCTTGCTGCTGCTGCTGCTGCTGCGCGAGCTGAAACGAGAGAATACTAAACAGAATCGCAAACCAAGAGGTTGCATACATACTTGGAACAGGTTTTGAGGCTGACCTGGTGCTGATGCTGGTGCAGGTGCAGGTGCTGGCGCTGGCGCAGCGACGGCAGGAGGGGCAGGTTGAGCTGGCGCGCTAGACGGTGCAGTTTGCTGCTCGGGAATACCCTGTTTCCATACCATCGAAAATCAGGTCTGGTCCACGCATATAGCCACTCACGCTGAACAAGTATTCAACAGCGCGTTCGGGGTTGTTGTAACTCGCTCTCAGGGCGCGCACGACTTGTTCCCGCTCAAATCCCATCTCCATCATGTTCTGTATCGTACCTTGGAGTACATCTCCAGTGAGAAAGTCACCCGTGGCGGATTGGGTTGTCTGAGGGGCGGGAGCGGGGGGAGGCACAGGCGCCGTTGGCAGGGAGGGTGCAGAGGGTGCTGGTGCGGCTTCAGGAACTGCTGGTGCAGCGGGTTGTGCAGGTGCGGGTGCGGTGGCGGGTACGGCAGATGTAGATGATGAGGAGATGGCAGGCGTGGTAAAAGTTGGCTTGAGCTAGGAGTGAACAAGTGAGATGGATTGCACCACGAACGGGGTCATCCATACCTTTGCCACCATGAGGACCAAAAAGTCCTTTTCCTTGATCTCGCATGACGCCACGGTCTTGGAATCGAGGAGGACTCGACCTGATCACCGGATGGGTTACGCGACTCGGAGATCGACACGGATGAGCGTACCGGCATAGATCAGCTTCTGCGTCTCGACTGGGTGGCCATGGGCCTCAGAGATCCTTTCCTTGAGTTTCCCAACGGTGTCTTCCCCGTCGGCGTCGATCTAGAAGCGCATCGGACGGCGACATCGTGCTTTGCTGGGGTACGCACCTGGAAGACCTTCTGCTGCAACGTTTTTATCGTTATCTTCATTATGGACCGGAGCAAACACGCAGCACCCATTCAACTGTGACATCATGCGTAATCATGGTCACACATACATCACGTCACACAAACAGGGTGTCCAGGGTCCTGACCGGCATGCGGCAGAGGGGCACGAGCGGCGCGGCGAAGGAGCTCGAGGAGGACAGCGACGACGACGACGATGGAGCCAGTCCCCGGCGACGAGTATCTGCGCAGAATCGCTGCGTTCATCAGACTAAACGAGAAGGGTCTTGCAGAGGCCGGCTTCCAGCGTCGCCGCCGCCAACGACCCTCTGCCGCTCAGCCCTCCGTCTTCAACCCCGTCGGCTGGTTCATCCCCGCCGACGTCCACCAACCGCCCTCGCCTCGCCCAGTCACCTTTGCCATCGACACCCACCGTCTCTTTTACATCCTCATGCGTATCGAGTCTCTCGGCCTCGATGTCGGCTCCCTCGACGTCACAGTCGACAACCCTTCCAAGCCAATGCATTATACACACATCGACATTGGCCGTGACAAATCCGAAACCCTTTCCCTTGCCTCTTTCCGTTCCTCTCTATCCGCCGTCTCCGGTCTCTCCTTGGGCACCAGCTGGTGGAGCCGGCCGGAGCAGCAGGGCATCGATGCTGAACTCAAATACATTTACAGTAGCTTCACCAAGATCCCCGCTCTCCTACTCAAGGCTCCTGGACCCAAAGTCATTGCCGAACTTACAGACGATCCTCCGAGCCACAGTGCCCTTCCCCTTGATGCCTTCAAGAACCTCCGGTCTCTCGAGACCGTGGATATTGACCCCCGCTCATTGCTTGGCTGGGATAGGCTCGCGGAATCCCTTCGTAGCCTGACTATCAAGCGGAGTGGGCTGGAGGATGTCGCCGACATCTTCATCGGAGCAGTGCTTGATGACCAGGCACGCAGGGACGGATCGCTCAAGGACCAGAGGTCGAGGCGGATTCATCGCAGAGAGCCCTCTTGGACGAACACACCGCTGCCTGCCTCCGTTCCAGAGGAAGTCGAGGAAAGAGCCCCCATCCCAGAGGATCCCGCGCTACCCTCCCCTCCTTCGGCTCTCTCCTCTTACAAATGGGGGTTCCTTAAACATCTCTCCCTCGCAGACAACGCCCTCACGTTCTTGCCAGCAGACCCTCTCCCTCACCTTGTCTCTATAACGCACCTTGATCTATCTTCGAATCTCCTTGTCTCTGTGCCCCATGGCCTCTCTATCCTTCATAATCTTGTTTCGCTCAATCTCTCTGACAATATGATCGATTCCGTTTTGGGGATCTACACCCAGCTCGGACAAGTCCTCTACTTGAACCTCTCTCGTAACCGTCTCGAGTCTATCTGTGGTCTCGAACGCCTCATGGCGCTTGAGCGGGTAGACCTCCGCTTTAACCACATCGATGAAAGTGCCGAAGTTGGACGCCTTGCGACGCTTCCTAACATCGGGGACATATGGATCGAGGGCAACCCGCTGACGGAGATAGAGGACAACCACCGTATTGCGTGCTTCGACTTGTTTAACAAGGAGGGGAAATGCATCTCTTTGGATGGCACTGCGCCAACGTTTTACGAGAGAAGGGGGCTTACGCACGTTGCACCAGAGCAGTTGAGTTCTGCGAGAGACGTGCCAATGCCAGCATCCCCTCCTATCGTACCGATCGGGCCCGCGAAGGCGAAAGGAAACCATGGCATGGCAACGGATGCGGTGATGGCATGCGAAACCGCACTGTCGCCGTTAGCAGGTGTTCGATCGGCGGCCCATGGTGTTCCAGGCAGACCGAAGAAACGCAGAGCGAAACGCATCGTCGATCTGAACGGAGATGGGGAGCAGCATGTGTTCTCGCCAGGCTCTCCCCCCCTGGTGTTGCCGTCTGTTGTGGCGTTGCAGACGCAACGCTCGTCATCTACTTCACCACACAGATTGAGCCCGCTTTCGCCAGACGGCCACCGGCGTTCGTATTCGGCATTTGAGCCACCTGATAACACGGTGGGGGAGAGCGGGGAGAGGCAGATGAGGGAGGCGGAGCTATACCGGGCACGGATTGAGGCGCTGCGGACGGACATGGGTGACGGATGGCTGAAGGTGTTCAGCCAGAGTGTAGCAGGGAGTTGAGCTGGTAGTGTAGGTGGTGTCTGGGGTCCTTTACGAATATGAATGTATAGTCGCAGTGACTCTGTTGAATTTTCACACCAAGTTGCTTGTGGCATTCATTATCCTCGCCTTCGTCGCTCTTTACACCAACATCCACCTCTGCTTTCTCTTTCTACCATGGGTGCCAACTTGTCAAAAGCCCTCAGTGAGCTCCTTCTTTCTCAAACGGCCCCCTTGCTCAGTCGCCGTTAGGTCGCCTCTTCGGTAACAAGGAAATGAGGCTGCTCATGCTTGGCCTCGATGCTGCCGGCAAGACGAGTGCGCCGCCCCCTCAAGTCGCACCCATTCACTGACTTGCCCCCGCTCAGCCATTCTCTACAAACTCAAGTTGAACCAGTCCGTGACAACGATACCAACCGGTCAGTCCTCGTCCGTCTCTCCATCCATTTTGCTCACTCTACCCAGTCGGCTTCAATGTGGAGACGGTCACATACAAGAATGTCAAGTTCAACGTTTGGGACGTTGGGGGTCAAGACAAGATCCGTCCATTGTGGAGACACTATTACACTGGCACACAGGGTCTCGTTTTCGTCGTCGACAGTCAAGACCGAGAGAGAATTGACGAAGCAAAACAAGAACTGCACCGTATACTCAGTGACAGGGAAATGAAGGAATGCTTATTGCTCGTGTTTGCCAATAAGCAAGATCTTCCCGGAGGTGGGCGACTAACCCCTGCATCTGATACCCGTCACTCATTCTTCTCCAGCCATGTCACCTGCCGAGGTCACCGAGAAGCTGGGTCTGCACCGTATGCGCGACCGCTCGTGGTATGTTCACCCCAGGTAGGCTTTTCTGTCTTTTTTTTGGGACGTGCCTGATCGGGGTGCCTGTAGTTGCGCAACGACGGGTGAAGGTCTTTTCGAGGGACTTCAGTGGTTGAATCAGAACGTGAAGAAGCGTCAACCATGAATATGCATGTGCAATGTCTTTCTTCGTGGTGCTTGCCATCTGATCCACTTCATAGAAGTCTGTTTCTGTTTCTCAGTCTTGTCGATACCCATGTTATGCTATTTCTCTCACGGCTTGCGACGACCTGCACGCACGACAGACTATCTGATTCTCGTCATGTCCTTCCATACACAGATTTCGATTTCATCATTTGTCTTGCGCAGTTCACCTCATGCAGCGAGGACGCTCTTTTCTGTTTCATCAAACCCCTGGGTACACCACTTCCGCAGCCGTAGTTTTCTCTCTTCCATCTCTTTCTTCGATGTTGGCTGGTTATTCTTTGAGACATTTAATGGGGAGAGCCCACTTCCCTTGTGAATTTGTGACGCATGACGTTAAATATCGATCGTGGACATGATCAATAATCATTTAGAGTCGCCTACTAAGTCTTGCTATTGAATACATGTTGGAGCAGGCGCTTGGGGGGGTTTGACTTGTCTTGGATCTCTCTGTCGCGTTGCATACTGTAGGAACGCTGTTGAATATTAATTTTTCACCCGAGTTCGTAAGAATGTCGTGCTCACCAATACCATCCAACGTAAACTCGACATCGCCCTTTGCATCCACCGTACAACCTCTTTTGCATGATGCTCTCCCTTCTTCGTGCAAGCAGACTCGCTCACCCACTTCAGCTTCAAGTGAGCAGGAGGGGCATCGCCGGGTCCGCCCTCCAAAGCTTCACCGACGTCGTGGGAAACACACCTCTAGTGAGAATTGACAGTCGCCGTTGGAGCTCTCTGACAAGTATCCACACACACAGATCTATCTCAAAACGTTGTCTGAACAGACAGGATGTAACATATTCGGCAAGGCCGAGTTTCAAAATCCGGGGGGAAGCATCAAGGACCGTGCCGCAGTCGGGGTCGTTCGGGACGCAGAAGAAAAGGGTCGGTGAGTACACGTTGACTTTTTTTATTTTGCAGGGATAGGAAGGCTGATGGTGTCCGACGCTCAGCATACGACCCGGCGGAACGGTCGTCGAAGGGACCGCTGGGAACACCGGCATTGGCTTGGCCCATGTGTGTCGATCCAGGGGTTACAAATGCGTGATATTCATGCCCAACACTCAGGTGCGCTGTCACGCGCGTCCATCACCAAGGCGTGCACGTTGACGCGTCGACGTCGTCCACAGAGCCAAGAGAAGATCGACCTCCTCCGCATGCTTGGCGCAGAGGTACACCCCGTTCCCGCGGTCCCTTTTGAGAACCCACAGAACTACAACCACCAAGCTCGGGCGTATGCTGCTCAACTGGATAACGCCATATGGACCGACCAGTTTGACAACACCGCAAATGCCTACGCGCACTATCTCACGACCGGTCCAGAGATCTGGACGCAAACGCAAGGTGGACTCGATGGGTTCGTGTGCTCGACCGGTACCGGTGGGACCCTAGCTGGTGTGGGCAAGTACCTGAAGGAGAAGAGCGGTGGCAAGACGCAAGTGTGGCTTGCGGACCCTCCAGGGAGTGTTTTGCACGCCTACCTGTCGAGCGGTGGGGATCTCATCGAGCGCAAGGGCAGCTCGATCACCGAAGGTGTGCCTATCCCTATCGGTGTCGCAGTCGTATGCTGAAGCTTGTAATTCCGCAGGCATTGGTCAGGGCCGTGTTACGGACAATTTGGCGACATTTGTCAATGATTTAGACGGATCGCTCATGATTGCGGATGAAAAATCGATAGTGATGTTATATCAGCTCTTGGACACCGAGGGGTTATACCTTGGCGCAAGCTCGGCTCTGAACGTCGTTGCCGCCGTGGAGCTTGCGCAAAAACTCGGCAAGGGTGCGTTCGATAGCTGCACTTCGAATACATGACTAACACGAGGATGGTCGTCAGGATCGAGCGTCGTCACAGTCTTAGCCGACGGTGCATACCGATACCAGAGCCGGCTCTTCTCCAAGCAATGGTTGCGGTCCAAAGAATTGTACCACATTATACCAGAACAGTTGAAGAAATATGCTGTCTTGGACTAGTATATTCCATCGTTCTGTTGCCGTATTTTGACACGTGCATTTCGCTGTAATGCAACTTGTATAAATGCATCATCGCATTGACGACGAGGAATGTTATACAGTCTGCTTCGAGATCAGAGCCTGTGCAGCCTCCAAGTGCATGAGTGAATTTCGATGTACAGATTGAACTTGAAAGCCAGTTCTACTAGTATACAGAGAGACATGTTTTACTGCT
This sequence comes from Xerocomellus amylosporus, assembly GCA_038090735.1. Lineage (NCBI taxonomy): Eukaryota > Fungi > Basidiomycota > Agaricomycetes > Boletales > Boletaceae > Xerocomellus > Xerocomellus amylosporus. The sequence goes on along the minus strand of JBBPNE010000507.1, from coordinate 3,210 downwards.
TAAGCTTAGCCAAGAGCCTCTCATGTGTTTTATTGGTAACACGAGTAGCCAGCATCTTAAGCTCAGCAGGTGTTGAGGGATCATCATCTCCTCCTGTGAAAGTGGATGCACGAGGAATGGAATGAGCACTGTCAAGGTACAGTGTTGTGAATTCACAATCAGCCCTAGAAATGACTGTAGCAGCTGCTTACCTTTTTGTCAACAATTGCAATGCTTCATTTGCCTTCTCTTCAATGTCTTCGAGACTTGCAACTGGCTCTTCAAACTTGGCACAACAACTCTCAGCCAACACCAGTGCAACTTCCCACTGGTCAGCTGATTTGCGGCTACTACCAACCTCCAAAGGCTAAGGGTAGAGTCAGCCCCAGTCAACCAATAATTTTTCAAATCATACTTTCTGGGAAGATGATACAGCCTGCTGTCCAGGCAATGAACCCATCAATGGAAACCATAAATATGTCAAATTTATTGTAAATAGACTAGGATTGTTATGCCTCACTTTTGCTTTGCTTTTTGTTATACTTGCATGCAAACCATCCACATAAGCTGACAGAACAACACCAAAGAGTTTATTGGAAACTGGGGGATAGTTAGTAACTCTAAGCAGTCATGAAAAATATGTACCAACTATCATGTCAGAGAATGCATCTGTCCTTTTGATGTTAACAACTATAGTCTCATCAAAACAGAATTGTTTGGTGATGGGATCATAGGAGTAGAATTGATACTGGGAAAGATCAGTCAAAAGACCATAAATGCGCAAACCTGTGAAAGCAATTGAGCTGTTCATCTCAGCTGCAGCTGGGTGTTGGCTCAATACTGAGTATGCAATAACAATAGGAGAAAACTCACATAGAAGCTCAAGGAACAGTTGGGCCAAAGCATTTGCATTTGGCACACCAGGCTTAAACTCGATGATGAAGAGAAGAGTGCCACCAATCATGAAGATCTATCAAAATTACCATTACAAAACCCACACACATTGAATTAGGGACTGACCTCATGCTCAACCTCACCTCCAGTTGAGTATTTGGTGTCGGGCATTGCCTCCTCTGGCTTGTCAATGACTCGACCATGAAATAGTGCCACAATTGGAACAATATACTGCATCATACGTTGTCAGAGGATGTATATGCTATTTGGCTGACATACCGGATCCAAGATTCTTATTCTCGCCTGCTCCCCTGTTTGATCAAACTTCTCACGATAGACGTCTTGCCAATGCCATGCATTTTCGAACATGGTTACATGCAATGACGGCGGGAGGCGATACCTAGGGGTCTTGAAGGTATCAAGTTTGAGCTGGGAAACATTCCGGTGAAAACCAAGTTGTGAAGCAAAGTCGGACCATTTGGCAGTAGAGAAAGACGAAAGGTCAGTTCTGAGCTGTTTGAAGGTGGTAGTGGGGAGTTTGGCTCTGTTAGCAACATCGCCCAACACCATAGCCAGTTCTTCATGTTCGAGTTGTAAGAGCCCCTCAATCAACCCTTTATCTAGGTTGATCGATTCAACAAGCTCATCAACATCAATATCGTGGTTTCGTTTGGGCATGGTGGTTTGATCACAGTCACAGACGTCACCTGTGGTGAAGGTGGCACCCAAGTTCGTGACCCTGGACCAGTGGTGAGGAGTACCACAAAGTATACAGAATTGGTTCTTCTGATTTGTCAATTGTGTTGCACAGTGGTATGTTGTCAGCTTCAGTATGTCCCTCTCGCACTGCCCTCTCTCACCTACTGACACCACTCATCAGGTAAGGAATCAGACGGCCATCGTCCCACCTACCCCCGCCCCAATATCACCCGTCCGGATCCTCGTGCCAGTGCAGCATCTCGAACGCTCGATACCCCTCCCACGACGACGCCTCCGATTTCAATCTCTCCGATGCCAATCTCTCCGACTTCAATGCGACGGACGCCTTTGACTAGTACAACGCTACCGACGCCTCCGACATCGATTCTGTCCCTGGAGATCCACCTACTGGCACTCGCTCACTCTCTGATATCGAAGAATCCCGACCTTTTCCCCTTGCTTCCTGGTCCGTCCTCGGCGGGTCCAACTTTGCCATCAACTCGGATGACGACGCAGACGATCGTGGTTTCGCAACATCCATGGAATCTCTCTCCCTCTCCACTCATACCGAGTTGGACGAATTCGCGACGCCGTCGCCGGACACGACGCTCACACCGTCTCGTCTCCGGGATGCCACTGTCACTGCGAGCCGGATTCCCTGGTGATATTGAACCGGAAGAACAAGGCGGAACCCAACGCCCTCTCGCGCCCGCGCCGACCGAGATCGCTTGCGCACGCTGTAGCCTCGCTCAGCTTCTTCCTCTTCCCCAGCTCGCAGATCCCCGCATCGTTTGCCTGCTGCTCGCAAGTGGCGGAAGAGGAGAGCCGAGAATTACAAGAAAGGCTTCGCTGGGGCTGCCGGGGCCGATAAAGGATCCTTCTACGATTACCTGTTTGCCTGAATTTCGTACAGATGAACTCGCATTGCACGCCCGTACCCCTCTTTTCGAATGCTTATTGGCTTCGCGTATATGTCTCTATCATACACGGCCAGTGATATATATCAGTACTCTTCCAGAGATCACGTCACATGCATGTCGTTGCTCGACTCATCCATCCAATTATTATTGCGTGAATATCCTTGTCAACAGGTATAATGTCGACCCTCCCAGGCGCTTCGTATCACCCACATTAGTCTACGCCCCTCGTACTTCCCTCGGGAAAACAAGCAAAAACTCACCACAAAGTTTGTGATCGCCGCAAATGCTAGAATGAACATCAAGTATCCCTTGGTCCGCGACACACCCGCGTCCGAGCTGAATGTACTCGAAGAATCCGTACCTGACAGGATCAGCAAGAGGAGCACACCCTGCGTTTTCGTTCGTCAGCACCGACGTCTTGAAGAAAGAACGTCCCCACTCACGTTTGACAATACCCATGTCAATAGCACGTTCGTTCTCACGTTTGCGTAATAGTCCATCGCAGCCTGTTCCTTCTCCCGTTCGCTCATCGCTTTAGGTATTGTTTTCCCCCTCGCCCCCTGCTTGGTCTTGGCACCTCGTGCATTAGCAACGTCGGCAAACTTGACGGCGCGTAGTGACTCGAGGGCCTCCTCGTAGATCCCGTTCACGTCGGCCGCTTCCGCGAGCATCTTGATGTCCACTTGAGAGTGAGAGTCCTGCACGGCAGCTCCGAGAT
>JBBPNE010000506.1:0-19247 GCA_038090735.1 Xerocomellus amylosporus | reverse complement strand
CTGCCCACCCGCGTCTCATTCACATCGTGTTACATATATCAGATTTCGTGGGGAACGAAACAAGATGCAATACCCGACGCTGATCTCGGAGCTGCCGTGCAGGACTCTCACTCTCAAGTGGACATCAAGATGCTCGCGGAAGCGGCCGACGTGAACGGGATCTACGAGGAGGCCCTCGAGTCACTACGCGCCGCCAAGTTTGCCGACGTTGCTAGTGCACGAAGTGCCAAGACCAAGCAGGGGGTGAGGGAGACAATACCTAAAGCGATGAGCGAACGGGAGAAGGAACAGGCTGCGATGAACTATTACGCAAACGTGAGAACGAACATGCTATTGACATGTGTGTTGTCAAACGTGAGTGGGGACGTTCTTTCTTCAAGACGTCGGTGCTGACGAACGTAAATGCAGGGTGTGCTCCTCTGGGTGTGTCGCGGACCAAGGGATACTTGATGTTCATTCTAACATTTGCGGCGATCACAAACTTTTTGCTTGCTTGCCCGAGGGAAGTGCGAGGAGCGTAGACCAATATGTGGGTGATGCCTGGGAGGGTCGACATTATACCTGTTGACAAGGATATTCACGGAATAATTGGATGGATGAGTCGAGCAACGACGTGATCTCTGGAAGAGTACTGATATATATCACTGGCCGTGTATGATAGAGACATATACGCGAAACCAATAAGCATTCGAAAAGGGGTACGGGTGTGCATGCGAGTTCATCTGTACGGAATTCAGGCAAACAGGTAATCGTAGAAGGATCCTTTATCGGCCCCGGCAGCCCCAGCGAAGCCTTTCTTGTCATTCTTGGCTTTCCTCTTCCGCCACTTGCGAGCGGCAGGCAAACGATGCGGGGATCTACGAGCTGGGGAAGGGGAAGAAGCTGAGCGAGGGAACAGCGTGCGCAAGTGATCTCGGTCGGCGCGGGCGCGGGAGGGCGTTGGGTTCTCGCCTTGTCCTTCCAGTTCAACATCACCAGGAAATCCGGCTCGAGTGGCATCCCGGAGATGAGACGGTGTGAGCGTCGTGTCCGCCGACGGCGTCGCATAATCGTCCAACTCGGTATGAGCGGAGAGGGAGAGAGATTCCATGGATGCTGCGAAACCACGATCGTCTGCGTCGTCGTCCGAGTTGATGGCAAAGTCGGACCCGCCGAGGACAGACCAGGAAGCAGGAGAACAAGGTCGGGATTCTTCGATATCGGAGAGTGAACGAGTGCCAGTAGGTGGATCTCCAGGGACAGAATCGATATCAGAGGCGTCGGTGCCGTTGTAATCGGAGAGGCTGCCATCAGAGACATGGAAATCGGAGGCGTCGGTGGTGGGAGGGGTATCGAACGTTCGAGATGCTGCATTGGCACGAGGATCCGGACGAGTGATGTTGGGGCGGAGGAGGTAGGTGAGACGATGACCGTCTGTTTCCTTACCTGATGGATGGTGTCAGCAGGTGAGAGAGGGCGGTGCGAGAGGGACATACTGAAGCTGACGACGCCGTACCACCTTGCGACGCAGTGGACGACATATCTCTCGAACCCGCCGGGGTTCTCACGAGCGGTATCTGCTTTGACAGCCCAGACGAGTCTTCCGGGCTCCCTAGCGACCTCCCTGATGTCGTCCCTGCCACCGACCGGGTCTCCAGGAAAGAGGAGGAGACCCTTTGCTTGATCGGGGTTCAAGTATGTTCCACCTTGGAGCCATGCTGCGAGGTGGGTCTCTATGGCTTTCACAAGGTAGGCAGAGGAAGGACGGGCGCGGAGGGTACGGCGCGCGCCACGCAGAGAGAGGGAGAAGAGGCCAGCGGAGGATGTATGAGGGAGGGAGGGAGGGGGGCGAGAGGGGGGAAGGGGAAGGGAGCGGGGCAGGTAGGTGGGCAGGGGATGTGGAAAGGTGGACGAGGGGACCTGGAGGGGGTGGGCAAAGTCGACGGTGGATGGGAGGGCGATGTGTGGGTTGTGCGTGAACCTGGCTGTGGATGGGTCAGTCGGGGCGGCGACGGAGTGCGATGGGGAGCACCGTTCTCGCGCCGTCTCACCCAGCGCTTCCCTTCCGGCTCTGGGCGATCTTTCCTGGCCCTGCGCTGGAGAGATTGAGGGGGATCCGCGAATCGGTCGGAGAGCCCTGGGTTGCGAAGGACGGCGGGAAAGGACAGCGGAACGGGTCCAGCGTCCTGTGGTTGTTCGACCTCTGCCATGGAAGGTGGCAACCTTGTACATCGACCAAGATGACCATCTACAGCCTCTACATCTTTGATAGGTACAGGTCGTCCAGATCTACGAGATCGCTCTAATCCTACATCAGACATTGCGCCTGCGTCTACTATCAAGACTGGCACCGCACGAAATACCTGAAGCCCGCCGTGGAGGGCGGCGGTATTCTCGACGCCGTCTCTCGTGCCGTCGCACCACAAGCCGTCGACACGTCCTCCGCAAACGACTCCACCTTTAGCAGCCCTCGCAACACCCTCTCTTCCACCACCGGGTTCGTTGTCGCCATCGGCCAAGATTCCTCCGTCCCTTCACAAGCGCCACCAGATCGCCCAAAATCCAACGCCCTTCCGTTTGACGAAGAAGCAAAGCTCGTCTATGGTGTCATCTTGTCGTTGCGCAACATGATCAAGAAATTATCCGGAAGGTACGCCGTGTTCCTACCTCTCCTTCGCATACTCTGGACCACACCCGCTTCGTTAGAGATGAGCAGTTCACAAGTTACCGCACCTCCGCGTACAAACTTCACTTGTATGAAACGATATCAGGCTACAAGTTCGTCTGCCTCAGTGACCCGTCCACCGATGGCCTGCGCTTCGTCCTGCGACAGATCTACAGCGGTCCTTTTGTGAATTTCGTAGTCAGGAATCCCCTCGTGCCAATGGACTCTCGCGAGCAAGGCATTGACAATGACTACTTCCGTACTAGCGTCGATCGTTTGATCCGTGGTCTATCCGTCTTTGCTTGAAAGAACACCGTCAACGGAAATCGTAGAGGGTATGTTCTATGTGTACTACGCTATGACATGCATGGCCGTGAGGTTCATGAGGTGGACGTGGGGGCTTGACTTCTAGTCTCTTGTCGTTCTAGCTGTTTTCTGAGCACGTTCATCAGTGACATCTTCATCTCCGTCTCCTGCTTGTTCTCTCCTTTGTCGCCATCTGCCTCTTCGCCATCCCCTGCCACTGCTTCGTCCAGCGCCAACTTGGTTTCACCCAAGCGTAACATGTCTTCCTCGATGGTTCCCCGCGCTATTAGCTTCACAACATCAACGTCTCGTCTCTGCCCTATCCGGTATGCACGGTCCTGTGCCTGTCGATCGTTGTGGGGGTTGAAATCTTGGTCAAACCTTGCAAGCAAATAAGTTGAAGAGGTCAAAGCTAAACATCGTTCCGGCTTACATGATGACGACGCTGGCTGCCGTCAGATTAATTCCCATACCGCCTGCTTTGGTAGAGAGGAGGAAGACGGGTATAGATTCATCCTCTGTAAACTCATCGACGAGCGATTGCCGGACATCTACAGCGGTCGAACCAGTGAGCAGCAAATATTTCATATTCTTCTGCCTGAGGATGGCTTGGAGGATATCGAGAATTTGAGTAAACTGGATCGCACATCAGATCAGGCGCATGCTTTGCGAGGCAGGTTTACTTGCCTGGGAGAAAATCAAGACTTTTCGCTTCTGTTGGCCATAGTCTTCGAGGAGTCGTAACAGAACGGTGACTTTGCCAGCATCAAGGAAGCACTTCTCATCTTGAACGTACTTTCGCGTTGACTTGTCACCAGTCAGCGGGTCACCGAGGATCAACTACAGACGATGGAGATACACACCTTGTAGCCCTGGCAGAAGAACTGCAACTCGGCATCCGTCATAACTTCCATGTCCTCCTTTACATACTGAAATACAGCCCCACGTTTCTTGAAGTCGGGTTCTTTCAGTAATAGTTTGGTGATCGACGTCAGGTTCTGATCCGTATAGAGTTTCCGGAAGAGCATCGGATGCGAGGCTGCCTTTCGGAGCTCCATGAGCACGTTTGAGCTGTTTTCAGCATACTTGTCCTTGGGTCGCAGCGTCTTGGCCGGTTTTTTCTTCAAAGACTTTACAGTGCCGTTTGGGGTCGAAGTGCCCGACGTGCTGGGGGTGTTGGATTCCACTTCTTGTACAGTCTTCCTAGATCGTTGCAGAGCATCGTTGTAAATGGAACTCTGCAGATCGGTCATGTCACACCACTCTATTCGTTCTGTCTTCTGAGGAAGGTCCTTGAGCACCTGGAGGGAGGTGAGCAACTACGAGGGACATTCGATGTCTTCAATACGTACTTGGTCCTTCCGTCGCCGAAGGACAAAGGGTGTCATCATCTTTTTCGCCCGTGAGATGCGCTCCTGTGAGAGTAAAGCGACTTTGGCATCGCCCTTTGTTTTGAAAATCGCACGTAACGAATCCATAGCCTCCCCAAGAAGGTTTGGGAGAATAAAGTTGAGCAATGACTATTGGGAAATCAGACATCCAACGTCCTCGCACCGTATGGAACAACATACCACAAGCTCCTGTAAATTGTTCTGCAAAGGCGTCCCGGTTAACAGAAGACGCCACCTAGCTTCAAACTTCAAAAGGGCCTGATAGCGTTGGGATTGAAAATTCTTCAACACATGACCCTCATCGAAGACAATACACTGCGATGTGTGAGCAAATTTTATTTCAGCAGCTTAAGCGTACTCACATCCCACTCTACTCTTCGGAAGAACTTGCGATCTCTGTCATCACCCTGTGCCAGGTTGTATGTCGTAATGAGTACTTCCCAACCATTGTCGTTCTTGCCACGGCGACGTTGAGTGTCAATGAGAGTTTGGCGTAGAGCTGGTCGTTCGTCTTTACCGGCGTAGTATGTCTGAATTGATATCGAAGGGGCGAAGCGAGCAAATTCTCTACACCAGTTTTCTAGTGTTGACGATCTGTGAGAGTGTTAGTCATCAAACACGTGGTAGCACTCGACACATACGGCACTATAACAAGATGTGGGCCAACGTTCCCTCGTTCCTTCAGGTGAGCAAAGAAGCTGATGACCTGGATGGTTTTACCAAGTCCTGGTGCACAAAGTTTCAGCAATGCTGGACAGGAGGCGAACGCCAAACCCACTCACCCATCTCATCGGCGAGTATACAGCTGTACTCCTTTTTATAGAGTAAATGTAACCAGTTGATACCCAACAACTGATAATCCTTCAACATCACCCCTGGGGATAACATTGCAGGTTGTTTCGCAAAATACTCTTTCGTCGCCAACTTGACGGACTTCAGACTCAATGAACCTTCCTCGGCTTCGTCGACCACAGAGGACATGTTTTTCGACGTATCCTCTTTGCCCTTGCCCTTGCCGTTGACACTGTCTGCGGACCAAGACGCAATTGCCGCACGTAGGCTCGCACCTATGCGCTCGCATTTCTCGAGAACGCTGTCAACAGCGCCATATCCACCAAGTACCCTTTGACAGTCTTCAAATAGCCGAGGACTTATGCCGGCGGGTCCAGCCTTCTTCCTACCCTGACCCAACTTGACATTGACATCGTCAACAGAAATGAAAGGTCTGAAGGATACGATTTTATCGGCTTGCTCCGAATTACAACCTGACGATAGCTTAGTAAACCCGGGCTGGAGCTGTATATCGCTGGTCTTACCGGTCAACTCTTGCAGGCCTTCGGTGTTTGCCGTATTGAGGAAGTCCAACGCCCCCCTTTCGGTGTCATTCACGGGTGGACTCTGGGACTGGCCAGCTTCGTCCTCGCTATCTGACTGATCAGAGTCAGAGATGACAACTTTATTGACGCGTCTGCGGCGTGGGACAATAAGCGGCGTGGAGGGAGACGTCGGCGATGCAACCATGGGGATGGATGACGCTGAAACAGCAGATGTTGGAGTGGATTGGGTATCTAGCACAGCTCTGTTCGCATAGATAGAAGACTTCTTGGCCTTCTCCCTCAGGGCGGCACGGTTAGCTTTAGTAACCTCGTCGAACTCGGCAACCCTGCCCGTTTCAGCAGGGGGATCTGGGACGGTATCAAGTTTAGGTGATTTAGATTCAATACTAAAGGAAGGAGGTTTCCACAAAGGATCGTCCAAGAGACTGGTTGCTTTCTTCTCGTCTCCACCAGCTTGTGTCCATGCGGCCTGTACGAGTTTAATATCACGCTCGATATTTGAAAGCCTGAACATCGGGAAAGCATCCTTGTTGTGTGTGGCGTCTCGAGGCTCCGCGGGCTCGGAAGAGTCAGGACGCTGTCCCCGAAGTATGCGAGACCGGCCAGTAACCGATGGTTCGAGGGAATGTCGAATATCTGGCATGGAATCGTCGGAAGATGTAGACAGTCCACTCAAGCTCACGTTCGCCTTCCGCCTTTGTCCTAAGCGCTGGATCTCGGGAGAGTCAGGAGCGCGGGTACCCAGAACCGGGAGTGCGTCATTGGGACCTCCGCGATTAATACGCTTTCTGGGTGGGCCATCTTCCGCGTAGCCGTCCACCTCAGATATCCTTCGTACGTCTCCACCATAGCTACGCGTGAATGACGCGTAAACTGCTCTTCCTCCGTTCACAAACCCGCTCGAGGCCGAGAGGGGGTCTGGGTGATGAGATTGAGCGGGATGGCTCCATGGGTTGTGATGACTCGGCCCGGCTATAGAGAGCGCGTCGTGTGGATTCTGCTGCTGATAGGGAGCATGGGATTGGTGATTAGTTTCTGGGGCGGTGGGACTGGAATCCGGGACGAGAACGATGCCATGAGTAGTTGATGGCGTGGAGGGTGGGTAGTAGTGCGTGGAAGCTGACGCATCTCTGGACTGTGCAGGCGGGGCGAACAAGAGTGCTGGGTCGTTGGCGGTCACAGGCTGTGAGGAATCGTAGTCGAAGGTATCTTGGCGTGTTGTTTTGCGGAATCTTAGTCTATCCAGGGCAGCTTTCTGTGGAGACAACGGGCGCTTTGTAAGAAAACAAGTAAAAAGTCGACTCGAACACGACCGACTCTATTGGTTTCGCTGTCACCTTCCGTAGACATGAACACAGAGAAGAGATATGCGAAGGATATACGAAGTAGGTGGGAAGACCTCCACCTCCGCCTAAGTTTGGTGAGAGACAGGTAGTTGGGAGCCAAGCAGCAACACTCAGGACGTCGGAGAGTCAAAGCATGTGGCAAAAGAAAACTGTATTTCTCTATCTACTGTACACGAGGAATAAAAGCTGTACAGAAAACGTAGGGAACCTTTGGATGGCCGAGTGGGCTCGATAGACGGGAGGCATATCCGGCATACAGGTACCCAAGAGAGTGCAGAGTGCGCAGGGACAGAGACGGAGGACTGTGATCACCAGTGAGAGCACTGGCCACGGTAGGCGAGATACACGGCGACGGAGAAAGCAATGCCATGGCGCAAGGCTTGACCATGTAAAGCAAAGGCGCTCAGGATGGCGGTGGTGTACGCAGGTTTGGTGAGGGATAGTGCCATCCAAGACGATGCAGCCTCGCCGAGTTTCGAAAGGAAAGTCGCCGCGAAGGTAGCAAAAAATATCAAGCAATCCTTAGTCCAACTGAGAAGAACGTAAGACGCACGATGCACATCGAGGAGACAAGGATAAGGAGACAACAGTTGCCTGTCAACTGTCCAAAAGATCCACGCAGATAAACTGATCAAATGATCTGCGATACGTCGATGTTGACGACGAACGAGTTGTACTATGCCGAATTTCAGTAACGACCAGAAATAAACTATCAGGAGTGGCGATTCTCTCAACACTAGACTAGTAGACGCACCAATATAAATGGGAAGAACTGATTTATGGGTCGACGCGACGTAGAGAAGAGGTTGAGTTAAAGGGAGAGGTAAATTCGATCGTACTTTTACTTCATCACCCTCTTCAGTGGATCGGAATTCAGGAATATGTGCCGTTGAAGGTCATGAATTTAGCCAGTTTCATACCTGACTAAGAGCCCTTCCACTGAATATACGTGGGAAACGCCATTCAGCACGCGGGCAGTCTTCTAGCGGAACTGCTTCAACGGGGGAAAAAAATCCAAGTCAAGCCAGCTTCGTGGGTGCAAGAAGCACTCCTTGCAAAGGTCTGCTGGTGATGAAAAGTGCTAGTACGGAGTCCATTTTCAATGCAACAAGAATAAAAAATTTAACGGTGGGCAAGGTAACATTCGCAGAGGGACGAAAATTCGAACAATAACGATTGATGGAGGCTTGTGCGGAATGTTACATTGAGATACCAACAAGGGAGGCTAACCTTGATGAGATGGGTACACCGTGCGAGACACCGAAACAGCGTGGACGGAGGGGATGGCAGGGAGTCAGGGACTGTGGAGAGGGACGGGATGGTGGTGGTTGGAGTCCAAGGGAGATGCGACAATTTCGGCAGCAAAGGCACTTGCCGTGACAACCCTCGATATGGCAGTGAGCTGCGGCTTGCGTCGTGGCTGGTTCTCACTCTCCCCCTCACTCAGACATGCTCGCTTTCACCGACATGCTATTGCTAGTGGGGTCGCTTGCACTTTCGCTAGCGATCCTGGTACCACTTACTGGCGCACTCGTCAGGTTTAGGGCTCACTACAACCCCAAGGGTCTCCAACTCGACCCAGAGGGTGCTGTGCAACCTCACACCGGCCCAGTTATCGCTACCTTCTTTGCCATGTTAGTGAGGGTCTATAGAATTGAGGTACGTTTTGCTACTCTGCTTTGATCTTCGTGCACCTTAGAACTTGTCGCTTTCGAAACACTACAGGGATGGCCAGGATTGTACAAGGGACTCAGTGTGTTTCGTTCTCCGTGAACTTACCAGGAACTACTGACAATTCATCAGTGCCCAACCTTTTGTCAACCGCCATCATCACCCTATTTCTGTTGTTCTTCCTAAGCGACAGCAACCTTCGCCACGGAAACTACAGCACCCCATCGACCGGTGTCCTGGGAACGCTGGCGTACAGTCTATTCGCTATGTTGATCTCTTTGCCTCAAATAATCATAACCGATCGGTAAGACACCTTTCTCGTCAGCTTCAGCCCTCAAAATGCAGATGCTTATCGTGTCGCAGAGCGATCACCACGCCACACAAGCTACCTTACTTCAATGCTATTTATTCCTTGCGTATTTTGTTGACACCCACTGAACGTCGGCGCCCGTGGATCCTGTACCTAACCCCCGGCCTCCTTGCGGCTCGTGTCTTGCATATTGCATACGTCGTTCTCGGACTGAGGACCGTCCGACGGTTGCTCCTCCCTGAACTTTCCCAGCATGGCCTCTTTTCCAGGGAGGACGTCTCTGTGGTCAAATTGGCCATATTTTTCGTCCTCGCAGTGGCTAGCACGGTTGTCCTTACACCTCTCGAAGTCATCGCCATTAGGCTCGCTATACAGCGAAACCATGCTGCGCCCGAATTCAATTCAATTTCTCAGGAGGAAGAAGGCGATGCAGAAGAAGCGGAATACGCCGGAATTGATGAGGATGTTATTGGGTACGTTATCAGGGTTTGACCAAGAACCATTAAGCACTGAAATCAAATCTGATAGCTTGAGAACCGAACGGGAACCTTATATTGGCCTGGTTGACTGCGCAAAAAGGATTATCGACGAGGAGGGCTGGCGTGCTTTGTACCGCGCCTGGTGGTTGACAATGTTGGGTTGCCTTAGTGGTGCATTCTCTTGATAGGTATTGCCACAATTTGGCAGCACAGTGTATTCTGCTCTATGGCCTTTGCAAAATGGAGGTGATTCTACTCACTTGGTCGCGATGAAGTCTTGCCGTGGTATAGCGTACGGCTTTCTTCTCTCTGGTGTGTTTTATCTCTATCAGCCTGTTTCGTGGCTCTGGACTAATACAGTGCTGGGGTGTCCACAACCGATGCCTCTGACCGCCCCAAATTACTTGGGATAGTCTTGACGCGACTCAGTCTACTCATGTTTGCTCCTGGCTTGTTTAGGCTTCGTCCTCGAGGCTTGATGAGCGGGTCAGGTGGCCTAGGTGGTACATTGTTGGCTCGTCATCCCGCTGACTCGAATATTTTTCAGTCAGCGATCTCGTTGCGATCCGTGTCACTCGTTGCATCGTCTGTTTCGCCCCTTCACACTCTTGTTTGTCGCCATTGCCATCGTTCCGGCGCTCCCTATCGCCATGGGCATTTGAAACGTCCTTTGATCCTCTCTAAGTACGTTCCTATTCACTTCCGGGATCTTCCGGCATGTTGGCATCGCCTGCGGACGTCCGCCTGCTTGCTGGATGCACTCGACACTCGTGCCGTCACTCTTTCCCGTTTTGTTGCGCTGTTATTCTGGAGGGATGTTCTGACCATTTTCATCATCATCTGAAGTCGATCGCTCTTCTCCCTCTCCAAGAGCTATTACACTTGATGGACATCCTGTCGTACCCCTATGACCTTCCTTTGGATCTCCGTGTCCGTGCATGTGTGTTTGTGTTGTTCGGATGGAGATTTGAACAACTATGCTTGCGTGCACAAATGATACAGAACTGCATGTATACTACCTCCCGCTTTCTAACGACACATGTATAATGTTACTTGAATCGAATCTAGTATATCCGGATTGTCACTGTCTCAGCGTGGGCGAATTGGCAGATCAAAGAACATAAATCGCATGCCAGCACGGACAAGAATAACCCAAGTTCCTCTGATACCACAACTTCACCTTCCCTGGTAGAATCTTCGCTCGAGGGGATACCGAGAGCGCGTTCAAGAGAACGCATGCGGTAAGGTGTGACACGAGACAGGAAGTTTCATACTTGAGCCTTCCCAGAGTTCGTAATAAGAGGTGAATTGATGAGTTCACTCGTCGCTGCAAGGGCAAAGTATTGCGGCGTAGACTCCATGCCCTTTCCCCACAAGCGGATGGCGTATTTAGAGTCGAGAATGGGGCGGCGAGTCTGGGAGATGGTTTCAACTGGTGGCCCCACCGGGGGAAATAAACATACTCTTATTGGGGTCACCACGAGGTGGCATCCTGAATGACGCGAGTCTCAGAGAGTACTTACTGACATCTTCAACTTGCGCCTGAGTGAATCAGGGTGGCAGGGAAAGATGCTGTCGAGATAGGAGTGGAAGTCGTTTAGAACGACGGATTGGGATACCAGTCATGACTGCGAACGATATCTAGGTAGAGACGTCAACAGATATTAAGTGCGTGGTCACGAAATGTTCCAGAGGTGATGACATTGTGATGTGTTTAGTGGCAAGAGCATGAAGGATCAAACAAGAAACAGCCAAATCTATATGCTGAACATCTTTGCCGCCTTCCTCAGTGGGATGTATAATCACATTTTCCATGGGCAGACCAGCTGTTTCCTCATATGAAACCATCCATCAATGGGGCAGGAAATTCCGGAGGGTCTTTACGGCGATCAAGCAAGTTTTGCCCTCTACCATTGTTGCTTGGTGACCTCGGTCCTATTGGGTAAACTAGTTGCCAACAAAGCAAATAGTATTGACTGGGTCCCTTCGTAACCTCCCATGTAACGGACAGGGGCTGGCCTGGTCCTTGGCAAGGATTGACATTGAGAGTTACCGGAGCAGGAACCTGATCCAAACTCGAGACTGGAGCAGCGAGAGCCACGATTCCCTGGTTTTAGTAAATTTATCTTGATTAGAGTTTCGTGAAACACAGCGATCGTAATGTCTATTATCCTGACGTATCCCTTTCTTTCTGAGTGGTGATAGGCACGCCATGAGCAACCCCCGGAGTAGTACCGTTCTGAAGAGATTGCCCAGCTGCGGGTTCCGAATTCGTGGTGACGGCTGTACTAGCTTGTCCTGTTCCTCCGCCCCGCGACATTAATGAGTTCAGCAAAATCGCCAGCCCACTCATCTGTGCCGACTGAAGTAGCGAAACATTGATCTCCAAACTCAACATCGTGCCATTCGACGTCGACCCCTTGAGAACTGCAGCTGGTTGGGGTTGATCCGGGGGTGGCACAGATGCCGAGGGAACAGGCACTATTCCGAGTGCGTGCAAAGCGGAGAGGGAGGTGACAGGTAACTGCACAGGTATAGGACCCGTCGACGGGGTGTAGTTGGAAGTTCCAGCAGTGGTCTGGGGCGTGGCCAAGGGAGTAGAGTACAACGCGGAGGTGCCTTGCGCGCCGGTACTGTACTGGTGCGTATAAGCATAGGAATACGTGCGATAGTACTGGGAAGGTGTCGTTTGAGTGTAGTATGTCGGTCGAAATGTCGTTACGGTTGCGTGAGCGGAAGTGGCGGTTGACGCAGCTCGCTTTTCACGTTGTATTGTATCTAGCTCATTCCTTGCGTTCCGTAAATCGGAGCTAACCACAGCTGTCTCGGACCTCTCGACCTCTAAAATTGATTGTGCGAGGACATATGCTTGCCCATCAGGGGAGGGACCCTGTAATCTTTGTAGAAGCATAAGGCAATGTGTGAAAGACGTCTACTCACTGTTCCCGTTCTGATCTTGGTGCGATAGAGTCGGTCTTCAAGCCTTTTCAGCCGTCTATGGCAGTCCAATGCGAACCGCGTATCTGAAGATTGACGAAATCAAGATTGGCGATCCGGATCAGCAAACTTTCCCTCACCCTCTATTTCCTGTCGGACATCGTGATGTCTTGCCTTTTCTTTACCCTTTGACCGTTTACGGTTCAGGAGTGAATTCAAGTCCTCATGTGGTTGCTGGAAGACATGATATGGTAAAAGCCTATTGACAACATCGGCTACGTCCGTAAAAGGCGTATCCACATCTGGCTGTAGGACTGCAGCATGATCAGCTGCAAGACAGGCTGCAAAACTTAAGAGGCATAGTAAAGCAGAGTTCGATGATGTCAGTTCTCTACGCACCCCGCCGCAGTTTGTTGAATGACCTGGAGCTCCTCCTCTGACCTGTCTTTTGGATACGCAGCTAGATTGGCAATCGAACCATCAGGGGAAGTAGGAGAAGGGGTAAATTTTGTAGACGACGGTCCTGCGACAGCGGATTGATAGGAACTTGTGGGATTTTGTGAATCATGAGCACTGGAAGACGAGGAAAGAGTGTTGGACGATTGCTCGACGGGTTTCAGAGGAAAGCTCTGGACAGAAAACGAGCCTAGAGGATTGAACATTTTCCTTGACTTGGTTGTGTTTGGTATGCTTTGCCTGGCGACAATCCCCGTGACCGCGTGAATAGCCGCCCATCCATCCCTTTAGGGCTGGCTTCAAGCTGGCGCGCACAACTACTTTTCATTATGATCCCGCAGGAGGGGGTCGCAGTAGTAATACAGACTTTAATTTTTTCAACCAATCTGCGGCCTGAGTAACCTCCTCAGCATTGCTGCTCGCAACCCGTTCCAGGTATTCCTTCGCGAGCGACAGATCACCACCAGGAGTCACCATCTGGTGACGAGCAACATAGATACTGGACTTAGCAAAGTCCTGGACTGGGCGCTCTGCAAGACGTCAGCACATGTTAGATCATCAAAATATCGAATCACCTTCGCCACGACAAATCTCGACCACCCTCCGGTGATATGCGACAGCCTCAGCGGGCTCCTCCAACTCCTCGTACAGCTTTGCCAGTTTCAAGTTTATCGTGGTTTCTCGGGCATCGGCACCTAGCAATGCACGCTTAAGGCATTCCACAGCATCTCTCATTCTATCACGCGAAATATCAGCATGTACCGTACTCCACATAAACAGTGATCCCCTTACCGCCCAATTTCTTCGTAGCAAGATGCTTGAGCTTGCCACAGGCGTACGTCGTATGGGCTGTAGCCGGTAAGATCATGGAGAAGAGAAGCTCTTTGATAAGTGCTCACCGAAGAGCTGTAGCTCGCTGATAATAGTAGAGGGCATATTGGTGCATGCTCAGCAGCTCGTAAGCCTGACCAAGACCATACCACGCTCTGTAATCTTTCCTGTTGACGTCTACAAGGCATATCGTTAGTTGGCTTTTTTCTGTGTTCATCTTCAACGATATCGTCACCTACCGACTGCGCGTCGATATGCCTCGATTGCCGCATGCGAGTTCTTCATTTCAACATATTCATGACCCATGAGTGTCCAGGCCGACAGATACGTCCGATCTAGTTCAGTTGCGCGCCTGAAATATTTTACTGCCTTCTCGTGCTCGGCACGGAGTGAATAGTGGTTCCCTGTGACCGTCTCGTCAATTTGTCGTCTCAGGTTGACGGTGATGAAAATACCACTTACCAACCAGACAACATACTTCAGGTCGATCTTTGTCGAGTTCAAGGAATTCATGAGCAAGGCGAGAAAGCTTCAAACGGTTTTCAGTTACGTAAAGAATGTTTGAATATACGTCGATATCATCGACTCGGTATGGGGCGAAGGCAAGAATTTTTTCAAACTGCTTTTCCGCTTGTCCAAAGTCTTTTGGCAGCTTCGCATGAGCCGATAATCAGATAAAACAAGATAACGCAGTCTGCTGACCGTGTAAGTGATACAGCACACAAGCGCGCAGACTCATCACCCATGGGCTCCCTCGGAAGAAGTCCTCACCCAGAAGATGATCACACATCACCAGCTCGTTTTCCGTTGGACTGTTTAGCTCGTTCATCGTTTTGATTTGGAAAAACTGCACGAGGGGGTGACTTGCGGGTAGAGGGAGCAGTGGCAGTAAAGATGACAACTGAAAGAATTAGTCGTGCCCGTAGACAGTGGTGCGAATTAGCCAACCTCTTCTCCGTCTCCGATACACCGTCCTAGCAGAGCCCATGCAGACCAATTCCAAGGATACCCACCGATGGACAAGATGACACTTTCAATCGCTTCTTCTCTTCTGTTGAGACGCGACAGGAAAAGGCCTTTCCTGTCAAATTGCAAGCATAAAACCGGTCGCAAATTCGTCAAAAGAAAATAGTCCGTACAAGAATAGCAACCAGGGGTCGGTAGCATTCTTAACGACCTCAAGATGATATAGTAAGGATCGGTTGAAAGGTATGGGAGGATGACCCCGAATGTCTGGAAGCGACAGTGTTAGCAAGTGACGTGGTGTTGGGGTATTTGCCTGTAGACTTCAACTTACTGTAGTGTTTATACCAATCTCTCTCTGTTTTCTTCTCGCTGATCTTCGTTCACGTTTCAAGCGTCAGTTTTACGCAGACTCTGTTGCCTGGACCTACCAAAAACTGGCAGTATACAGATAAAAACAGCGCTTTGACACTTCGACAATTGCGTAGCACGTGTACCGCTCTGCTGAAGTCTTTGGATATAACATACGACTGGGCCGCAAGAAGGGTAGCTTCCTCTGCCAGCTCAAGCTCGGCTTCGCGTTCTTGACTCGCGGATGGCTCAGAGGAGGTTTTGTGGCCCCCGGATGCGGTAGTCAATCCAGCAGCTAGAGGTGGAGAGGCGGTAAATGAAAGCGAAGGGCGAGGTGAGCAAGCGCGTGGGGGTGTTGAGGTGGAGAACCCGGCTCTTGGATCAGCAACAAGCGCGTCTCGTTTGTGTTGTGGTATCGAGAGATAAAGCTCGGCAGACCTAATTCATGATGGACTTTCAATGTTAGGTTCATACGATGGAGTGCTGTGATGTACCATTTACCAGCAACAACGAGACCCCTCTCTGAGCAGTCTTTGATCGAGTTGCGTAGTTCACGCACTAGCTGTAGATCCATGTCAGCGGACAACGCTTGAAAGCGAGAAAGTGGATTACGACGCGATGACTCGCGTCCGTGCTCGCATGTTCCCACCTGGCACGATGGCCACATCTGCCTTTCAAAGTGGAGTTAACCCTCTGCGAACATCTAAGGGCTTCGTAAGCATCCTCACCACCGTCGGACACGACGACAACGATCTAACTTTACGGGCGAGCGCCGTCCAGAATTACTAGAACATGTTCCTCCAAGCTGTCACACTCCTCATTCTTCTGCTGGTAACTAGAATATATGTGGTATTATCCAACTCTTCGCCGAAGCCACGAAAAAGAAATGAGGGCGAAACATGCGTCTTGGCTGTCTTCCTCGGTTCAGGTTCTCTCGACAACCCTCTTGTCGGTCTTGCATTCTCATCAGCTTATCTGAACCTAGGTGGGCATACCAGCGAAGCTCTGATGTTGACATCCGGCTTGGACTTCTCCCGCTATTCGCCACGGATCTATATTGTTAGCGAGGGCGACATGCTGAGCACGAATAAGGCTGTCTCTTTGGAGCGTTCCAAAGCGTCCCGCAGTAGCCCTATCCCCGTCAGCTCACGTCATCCGTTCCAATTTGTCTCGACGTCCTCATGGTGTTTTTCCAGGCATCCGGTATCCAGAAAGACTACAAGATCGTGGCGGTTCCTCGCGCTCGGCGTGTGCACCAGGCAATATGGACCGTGCTTCCTACATTCATGCATTCCGTCTTGGTTTGCATATATCTAGTAACGATAGCACCACTATTCAAGAAAGACCCATTTGGAACCCCCTTTGCGGACCTGTTGATAATGAATGGCCCCGGAACCTGTGTGACGCTTTGTGCGGCCGTGATGGTGAACAAGGTGAGCTCCGCACTTTGTCCTACATCAAGTGAGTACCCTTATCCCCGCCACCGTGACACATTCTGTCCAGCTGCTCGGCTTGCCACATCCAAAAATGATATACGTAGAATCGTATGCACGCGTGCAATCTCTCTCTCTCTCTGGGAAGATTTTGCGCCACTTGGTCGACCGGTACGTTTGTCCGATATAATCCATCGTAACCCCATTAATCATTCGGCAGCTTTCTTGTTCAGTGGCCAACCCTGTTGTCAGGCAGTGGTCGTGAGGAGTGTTACGGGTGCTTGGTTTGACGCGATAGAGCTCATGCCTTATGTGGCCTGCTGAAGTTTCATTGTTTCTTAGCAGCGGCTGCGCCCATAAATGCCCAGACAGGGTCACTGGGATTACCAAGCTCCTCGGACCTTGACATCTACTTACACCATGGAACCATGGAATAATATTACCACTGAACTTTGCGAGTCGGAGAACAGGTCTTCTGTGCTTGGTTTTTCTGGCTACCCGGTTTTCACATTATCTGGGTTCATGGGAAGCTGGCCAATCTCTTTGACAAAGGATGTGCACTCTACCGAAGTCTGTAGGCTATCTTATGTACACCAAGAACGGAGATGTGGAGGCGACCCGCCGAGAAATATGATATGGTCCAAACATCCACTTTTATTTCCGGGTCCAGCGATCTTCCCCGCTATTCCCCCCTCTTCTTGGCGGGCTTGCACTTCGGCCTTTCCCTCCCTCCCTCCTAGTGGGCTCCCATCCGCCACCACCGACCTCACGCTTCTGAGGGTTCAAACGCCTCTCCAGTCTTTGTCCCGCACGCAAAGACGATACAAGGTCTTTGGAGGCAAGGCGTAGGTGCATGAAATTGCAAAATCCTCCTCGGTTGCATTCCCCATTTTCGTTTTGTCGACAGCAGGCTTCCCTAAAGTCCGTGACAGGCGAAAGCTCTGCATACAACGGACGGCCTATTTAAGGAGTGTCAGGGTGATATCAGAAAGCGGCAGGCAGGGAGACGGTAGGGTACATACCTGCATACCAGCGGTCATTCAAGTTATCAACGGCAGTTTGTGCCTCGGTTTCCCATTCATATCGTGCATATACATTGCCAATAAGGTGGTCCCCAACGTTGTCGCACACCTAGGCAGAATCAGCCTCGGTCGATGGAAAGAGCTGAAAGGACTCACATGCAACTCGAGCAAGTGTCCGAACTTGGCCAACTCGCAATACAAGTCCTCGTACACTGCATCAAAACCCTCTTGCAACTCTTGTTCTGACAATTTACAAACAGGATCGTGAGCGGGATTGTGGTAGACATTGGGTAGCAAAATTGTCTGGGAGAAAGGAGGTCTTATGTGCTTCCGTGAACACCTATCCCCGTGTCTGCAGGCACCAATCTAGACAAATGTAAGTGCGAAGCAGAAGAGCGTGAACGAGACAGACCTTGTAGTAGAAGGAGCAATTGACACGATCCTGCTCTGTTCCAAAGATGTTTGCCTACACCGGAATAAGAGCAATCCGTGAGGTAAACCGGTGGATGGACACGCACCAAATGAGAAGCCATCCTGAGCAATTCCGAGTCGTGTCCACCTCGAAGTGGTCAGCGTAATGGTTTGGTCGCCTGAGAAAATTGCTAAGCCGCGGGATCGGAGTTTGAAATCCATCGATCTGCACGTGCTGCACGCTTGATTGCACGAGTCCTTGTAGTTGTTCCCTTTTTACCTTTTGTATACTCTGTCTTATCCATGGGTTCAGTTATTTTCCTCCCCTGAACTCCTCGCATATTGAGACTCCGCGAGCCGGCCCATCCGAGTCTCTAGGAAAATGGATGCACTTTAGCAGCGTAGTCGCGACAGCAGTCAAGTCGAATCGCTCCTTGTTGCGAGCTTGGAGTCGACACAAGATGACTTGTAGGCGGGCCCCTAGCTGCCCTGGTATCCACTAACCGTTAGGCACTTTGACACTGTAGGTACACTCATAGATTTCGGTTTATGCAAGCCTCCGACGGGGAGGGATGTCATCATGTAGCCTTCCCATACATCGTCCCGAAGAGTGTTCCGGTTTGGTCGCAGTGGTCTCGGCCCGGAAAAGAGAACAAATCTGACCTGTTCAGTGGCATTTCCTCGTTTAGAGGAAGCTTTCGACAATCAAGGTGACGTGGCGTGGGCTTCGTGCCATGAAAACCATGTCCGGCGGTGCGCTAGGTCCACTCCGGTAAAGTTGGCGTGACAATGTTTTATTACTGAACGTCTTTCTATCGGAAACGCCTCGTAAGCCCCCTTTAGAGGCGCCATAACCACGGTTATCGCTCAAGTCAAGAGGTTAGCATCGACCCACCTCTATAACAAGATGTCTAGTTGTTAACTTAATCTGGTGTATGGGTCTCTCACAGTGTTTGACAGGTGAAGAATAACGTTATCGAAGATGTCGATTGCATCTTGACCCGCAAAACTAGCGCAGTCTGCGAGCAACTAATCGCACCCGGATTCCGCGGGGAAATGGCTATAAATACACGAGCTTTGTGATAGATGTCCCACCCCTTTCGCAGGTATACTATCACCTACCCCCGAACCGGCACCTACCCACTTTTCGGCACTCCAAATACTCACGAATT
Source organism: Xerocomellus amylosporus (assembly GCA_038090735.1). Classification (NCBI taxonomy): domain Eukaryota; kingdom Fungi; phylum Basidiomycota; class Agaricomycetes; order Boletales; family Boletaceae; genus Xerocomellus; species Xerocomellus amylosporus. Next base: position 187 of record JBBPNE010000506.1, on the reverse strand, counting down.
GTCACAGTTCGTCACACCGCTGAATTCAAACTCCGGCCTCGCGTGTTACAAGGCTTGAGCTACCAGAGCTACGAGTGGTATGTATTGTATCTAATTAAAGGGTGTTTCCCCGACTTGTAGTAAGAACTATTTCCATGGTAATTAATGTGTGAGTAGGTGTAGTATGGCAAATAGGGCATCAAGGGAG
>JBBPNE010000505.1:0-19267 GCA_038090735.1 Xerocomellus amylosporus | reverse complement strand
CTTCCTTGTGCTGTGCGGCTGTGCGCGTGACTCCGACCTCCGTATGCTTCTCGAATAAACTGTTGAGCTGCACGAACATTTCGTGAGCTGTCATTGAGAGGTTGAGATGGTCGTGGATAGTAGGTGGGGTAGTTGTAATGATGAGGTATTGCGCTTCGGTGTTGTCGCGCAACCATGCGGCTATGCGCCACGGGTTCCATGGCTCGTTTGGCTTCGTCTTGGTACCATCGAGTAGTCCCTGTAGACCTTGTGCCTCCGCTGCTTGAAAAAGCTTCTCGCGGTATTCTGTCCAGTTCTCGCCGTATTGACGAAGTCTTGGCACTTCGACAATTTTCTTCTTGGCTCGAATTCTGGCGACCATTGAACTGAGTGATAAGTTGGGTTACTGTAAAGTACCAGGGCTCATAACCTGTAGAATACTCAGTAAGTCACTAAGTAAAACTAAAGGTAAGAGTGGTCCGATGTAGCTATGCTTAGGTAAGCATATCATACTAAATACGGAATAATACCAACAAGGGGTACCGGTAACCTGTGCGGGTCACGGGTGTTGTCAACTCATTTCGTATGGGTTAGAACATTAGTAGCTTACATAAGCAGGCCTTATTTCGGCCTTGAGTACTGTAGCTTTTCTTCAGTGACTACACTATAGTTTTCTACAGCAGGTATGGGTACGGGTAGCACTGTGCCATACCCATACCCTTATCCGTACCCGCACCGCAGGTTTATTACCGAATATGGAAATTCTGTGGTAAGTCGCGGCTTGCTTATTCTTTTTTTGACACACTCATTGAATGCTCACCCTCCTCAACTGACGAGGAGGAGGAACAGCATAATGCACACATTTGCGTGCGTTGTGCTGTCCCTCATCTTGTCTTCATCCTCATCCTCATCCTCGCCCTCACTTCACCCTCACTTCCCCCTCAACTGATGACAAACGACGACAAACGACACAATGCATGTCCGCCTTGTCCTCACCCACCCCACGACGACGCAACAGCACCGACGGCCCGATGGCCTCTCCCAATGCCAATACCGCCGCCTGCCCCTCCTCGCCTCACCCCCACCCTTGACTGACGACACTGATGATGCTGCATTCCCACAGACGACAATGACTCACCGACGACACACACACGACGACAATGACAACAGTGATGAGGAACGACGCAATGCACGCAAGTGTGTGCGCTGTGCCATCTCTCGCCCTCGTCCTCACCCTCACTCATCCCCTCTCACTCTCTCTCAATGACGGCAGCGGCGGCACTGCCTCACCCTTGACCGACAACGGTGACGAGGAACGACGCAACGCACACAAGTGTGTGCACCTTGTCCTCACCCTCTCTTGTCCCCTCCCTTGTCCCCTCTCTTGTCCCCTCCCTCATCCCCTCTCTCTCTCCCTCCCGATGACGATGACGATGGCACGCCTTGCCATCTCCCTCACCTCACTCTCAACCGACGATGGTGACGAGGAACGATGCAGTGCATGCACCTGTGTGCGCTCTGTTGTCTCTCATCCTCAACCTCAACCTCACCCTCACTCGTCCCCCCTCACTCTCCCTCTCCCGAGGACAACGACGACGGTAGCACCTCACACTCACCCCACCCTCGACTGATGATGGTGATGAGGAACGACGCAACGTGCACACTTGTGCGCGTTGCGACGAAAGGAGATAGATTTGGAACAAGTGCTGGAGCACCCTGGTAACCAGGTGTGTGAGGCACTATCATTGTTGAGATAGGAGGTGAGGGCGTATATGGAACCTTGTTGTGGCAGACGTATTCCTCACATTCCTCAAAATATAATGGTGAGAAAAAGTGTGTATTGGGTACAACTTCTTCATTTAACCGAAACATTTTAGATGAGGAATTGCAAAAAGTAAAGTAAATGTCTTTTACAACATAGTTAATTTCATGAACGTTTCGAAAGTGAAAGAGGTGTGGCACCGCGTGGGTAAGCGGAATATCGTTCACGTACTGACCTCCTAGGATTCCTAGTAGGGGCCAGACTGGATGTAGATCGATCTCGAATTGATCATGGTAAGCGTTGAAGAACTCTAGCCACTGGAGCATTGAGCTTTTCAACTTCTAAACGTAAGGGTCCATAAGTAAATGAAAAGCCCTTCTCGACATTGAATCCCTTAGTTGGTTCCATAGGTCGGTAACCGGGACGTCATGGAATCTCGTAAAGAAATCACTCTGAGACCACTCATGCACCTGCTGTTGGTAATCCACAGCAGTTACATTAGGAACTATGGCAGTCTCCCGTACATTGAGGGCATCAGTGGTGAGGGAACGCAGAAAAATAAGGATTCCTACGATGTTGTTCCATAGAAAGAATCTCGTCTCCTTGAAAATGAAGTAAAGATGAAGAGGAATCATAATCAGGAGAAACATATCTGTTGCCTTCCAGAACCAATGCAAGCATCTCCCCTTCGTAAGCGTAAAGGAAAACTGCTTGTCCGTCTTCTGACTTTGGTAATCCAAGGTCAGTTGGGTCCACTGTGTGAACCGCGGCACAATGACCAGTGTACTCTGGGTTCTCCACAGCATAATGGGCATTGTTGAAGACATCCCATTGAGGCCTGACCTGTTGGCGGTGCGGAAGCACACGGTCTCCAGCCACTCCGTGGTTGGCCACGGTTGTTGTGAACTGGTTGAGGTTGGTGACCAGTTGCATGCTGCCGTATCGTAGCCAGTTGGTTATGGCTGTGTGGTGTAGGAGATTGGTAAGACAGGGGCCGAGTAGATGCTGCGCCTCGTCCAGATGGGCACGGATTTGTTCGTTGCGAACTGCCACTTCCTGTCTGGTTAGCACGTGCATCTTCTTGTGGTTCGACAAGAGAAGGATAGAATACATTTGCTAATACCTGATTGACCTCTGCATCAGAGATCGCATCTAGTCCTGCTCGTCTTTCTCTGCATGCTCTAAGAGGGTGTCATTCAAAACAACGAGGTTGAGGCATGTGGATTCCACTTGCACTGCAGCCAATACCTCTGAGGAGACTGTCTAGGTTTCCTGGATCCGGATGATCAGGCCAATGAGGCCAATCTTGTGGAGGAGATGGAGGTGGAGTGGGTGGAGCCACTTCTAACGCTGGTATCACATCTGGATCGTCTACATATCCGATGTGTCTGCGCGGATATGGAGGTAGTGCCCCTTCAGGGTCCTCATTCACTCCTTCGACGTTGTATCCAGGTAATCCCAAATCCACGAAAAGGATATCCTGAACCAAAAGATCACATCTACTCACTCGGTAAGCCAGAGGGAGTATAGGTCGTTCTGGTAAAGGTTCAGGGATGAATGGTAACACCTGGTAAGCCAAGGTGTGAAGGGAGTTGTTAGTGTGCAGTTGGATACCAATGTGCCGACCAACAGGAGAAGACAAAATGCGAACTGTTACAACATAAGTCTGACAAACGAATATCAAACTGAAAACCCGGATAGACCAGGTGTTCTCAGTGAGGAATGATATCACAATAGTCAGAATATTCAAACAAATAAAGTCAAAGAAACTCAGCCTAAGCAAGAAGTTGAACACTGCAAAAATGTTTGGCATTGTGAAACTATCAGAGGACCATTTCGCTTGTAGACGTCCATAACACTTTAGGCAGGGCTCATAACCTAATGAAAGTATAGATACTTGCAAGAGGCTAGTGCAAGAGGAAGCTATAGAGGAATTCAAGTAAGAGAAACTTACTTGAGAGGCTTCTTGCTGGAGGGAGAGAATAGAGCAAGTAGTGAGGGTAGGACTTGTTATATTGAGAGGTGGTTAAGCCACCCTTTTATACTACAGCTGTGTGTGCACAGACCATGTATGTATAAGGAAATTAGCCTAAAGGAGTAATCCTTATCTCTAGATAAGAGATAAGAGATACAACTATCTTGATAACAAGAATAGTCTCTATCTATGATGTCATAGATAAGAGATAAGAGTCTAGATCATAATGTCATCATACTTATATAAGACGGTCTAGGCCCGGCTGTAATAGAAGCTCAGAAAGAGAACAGGCTAGACCTACAGTATGTGTCAAACATAAATCTCAACACTTCGTACATCTCGACTATTGCTGCTGGTGTTCGTGGTTCTTACTTTGATGTCCACTGGCATGCAGGACCTACCACAATGCAAGGGCTATTCAATCGTCTACAACTGGTTGAGGTCACAGTACTGTGCTACGTGCTTAGTGCAAGAAGGTCAAGGTTCATGATATAATGTACGTGTTTCGTCTGCTAATAAAACTCAGAAGCTACGGACAAACCCCCACTGGCATCAGGACTCAGAGGAGCTAGGACAGTGAGCACAAGTGCTCCTCTATCTCAGCGGATGTACGAGCATCAGAAGCAAGCATCACAGTACTGACTCAACCAGCAGCCTGCACCACTTGCTAATGCGACAGAGGTAAAGCGAAAGATTTCTGTGATGAAAAAGCAGAGTTGTATGAAGAAACTTGACATTGATTTGTCTCTCTGGATTTAACCACCACAAGATGATAATGGACAACGGGGCAACCCGAAGAAGGTAATACTGTTTGTTATTCTATGATGCCGTTAAGTAGTAACTAATATTTTTTGACCAGTTTAACTCGTTGTTGACGTATATCACATTGAAGACACATGAAACAAGTGACTACATGTTGGATGCAATCATTATGAAGGCAAAGGGCCTATATGCGAACTCCCCGACTCACGCAACCCTTATTCCCCAAGATTCTCTTGATGCGATGTTTTCTTGGCATGTCATCTGTGCTCTCGTTCATCTTATTTCTAATAATCCACAGGGATACTGTTCAAGTCAGTGTAGTTAAGAGTGCATCAGTAATCTTACAGCTCGATGACAGTCATATTCACAACACAAATGTTGCTGGTGTTATTGCAAGCCTCAAATGGAGCCATGGCATGTCTGACAAAGATATCAAAGGCAATACTTTGTCACTACAAATTTATGGATATGAGGACTTTGTTGTCTGTTAAATTTTTGAACATCTATCTCTGACTTGCGCTGATCTTCATGTGCATAGAATGTCAATGAGAGAGTGGATGATATTACCTCTACTGTCAGAGGTATGTCTATGACACCGAAATGGAAATGAAAGATGTCAGCTGGTATGGACATAGTAGTCTTTCAAATCGTCGTAACTGATAAGTCATGATCCAGGTAAAATGTCGGCCGAGCCCCTACCTCCAGGTAAACGTTATCAAAGTGCATTCCGACGATGTAGTGCAATACCCTTGGTCTCATATGCACCATACAAGTTCCTTCGAAGTGTATGTAGTTCGGGCCGGGGTGGCGCAGTTGAATGGGTGCATGGTACCACTGCAGAGGAGATTTTCATCACCAAGGGATGGCAACAGTTTGCGAAAGGCAGTGAGCCACAAGGTGGGTATGTTGCCAAAGGACTGTCGAAGTATGCTTTTCGAGTAGGTGACCAACAAGGATTGTTATTCATATTACACTGACTATGGCATACAGGGAAGGATCAGGGCCACCGACTATGCTATTCTACAGTGCAAAGTCGTCATGTCATCCGAGTCATGTAATGCGGAGGATTTATCAAATGAGCTTGCACTGCACTGCCTTTCTGATTACTTCATCAAGTCTTTCTATGAACGAGCAAAAGCCTTCAATGTTACTGGCCTTCCACGTTGGTAATCTTGTTACTTGTGCACATCAGAACTGACTTACATAAGCAGGAATGCGGTGGAACTTTAATGGTGCATTCATTGGCAAGCTTGTGGATCCTGTTCCACCTCAGCCCGAAGGTGTTGATGACTGTACCTTCCTATGGCCATTATTTCTTGCTACGCCACTCTTGCCATCTGGAAGTATGTATTATGAGGTCAAGTTTTCAGGAAACCTTGATATTGGGAACAATCATGACATGCTTGGTTGTGCAGTAGATGCATTTGCTCATCATGTGGTTTGTGATGGTGACAGGACTGTTCTTTTGTCAGACCTACAAGGTAAGGTTTCGAGCACCATTTGGGATGTAACTCACTTCGCGACATAGGTATCATTGCTCCTGATGGTGCATTAACATTGTTTGGTCCTCAAGCTCATACGTATGTAAGTCAACTGGCATTCAATCTGATCAATCACTGTCATTACTTACTTCAAATAGTGAAGATAGTGACTCGGGTCATTGGGATAAGGGAATCCAGCAGATCGACGAGTTCATTAGGAGCCATAAATGCAACAAGTCTTGTAACGCCCTTGAGCTCTCATTCACCTAGACTTACTACCTACTTACTCATTATTATTAATAATTCACATTTTTACCACATCTATATTTGAATATCACAACCACCTTTGCATTGAGACTCGAGACTCGAGACAAAAGGAAATGACTACATAAGTAGAAGCATTGCAGAGAACACGGCCCAGACATTTTGTAATGTAAGACCTGTAAAGTCAAGTGAGTCATACACAGCTTGAGCATGCACAGCATAAGCAATATCAATGAAATGAAACGAGTCTTCACCACCAATGTCCTCCATCAACTGCTTCACCACTACCCGATGTAGGGAATCTACATTCCCTGGTTGCACAGCTCCCTCAGTTACCTATCATCTTACACCCTCATACATTTCCCATTCCCTCCTATCACATTTGGCATCCCTCCGCTTCACCTGCAGCTAGTACCGCTCGTCCTCCGCACTTCCGCTAAACCGGATCCTGTTTCCTCGCACCGAATCCTTCACGGTCCAGTCCTATCCTCGTCTGTGCGCTTTCCGGTTTGTCGGTGAGTCCCTTCACATTGTTCCCTCAGTTTCTTCTAGTACACATTTCATGTTCCATAATTCGCACTTATCCGGATACATCGCATGAGTCCGGTATAGCGCTGCATTTACTTACCTACTGTCTTTCTGTTCGTGTTTCACATTAGACAGTCTCGGGAATGCCCGGACTATAAAAGTCTTGTATGTGCACCTTAAAAATCATCTTCCAGTTTTCCTAACAGTCTCTCGAGTCGAAATCGCTTTCTCGGAGAGATCCTCCCTTCACGAACCCGCCTTTAGCAATCCTCGCCTACAGTACCAATACAGTCCAGTACATGCGCTACTAGTCCGACAGTCCCGGAAGTAGCGCGCAACAGTTTCCTTAGTATCCTACACCAGTCCAGCAGTCCTGGAAGTGTTAGGATGACCATCCTACGTCTCGAAGAGGGTTCAGTAAGCCTTTGCATTATCCTCCTACCATTTCTTCTCCTCCTAGAATCCCTAAGGGACGAACCTATCACTTCCCTTCATTTCCTGGTGTTGCTACTGACCGCATTTGCTTTCTACTGACTTAGGAAAGGTTAGAGCGCTTTTCGGATAGACCCACACCACCTATCTTCTTTACACCGATCTACCTTCTGCAAGCAGTCCTCTGCACCATACTGATCATGGAGGGTAAATGCAATGTTGGGAGAGACCCCAGAGGGTAACTTCTTCTTCTTGTCATGACGTGCAACATGGTTATTAAAATGGTCCATCAATTGATCAAGTTCTTGCTGGATCAGCTTTGGCCACAGCCATTTGACAAGTTGACTATGAATGACAACAGTAAGATGAACACCCGGCACTAGATTGAAACTCACCTCTGATGGTGATTCATGTCATTGTAAAGATCGCAACCAACCTCCCAAAATACCTTGACATTGTCGCCCCACTGCAAGCGGAGCTGGAGCCAGCCATGTTCAATGGTGATATTGTTCACACTTCGTAAAAATCAGTGGGCAGGAAGTTCATCAGTCGAAAGGTGCGGAGAAAAGTGATCCCTTGCAAATGCAATCAGCTAATGATGAACACAATGTACAAAAAATGTTACCTTAAAGTGTTCACAAATCCATATATGTACTTGAGTGGTTTCACTCCCACAATCTGTTGTGGTTTGCAATGGCATGCCTGTGTTAATGTAAATGTAAAGTATCAGTTCATAAACCCAATCTTACCGCCATAACGATGAACCAAACTGAGATATAGATATGCAATAGAGGCTCTGTAGCGGTTGTTGGGCAGAACCCATATGCCAAGCCACTTCCCAGAGAATACGTCCTTCACCGCCCAAATTGGAAACCCTATCGCTGTCAGTTTATCATGCCCATTCCCACTCCACTCATGGTGTCGTCCAAGTGAGACCAGTGGGGTGCGGAATATTTTTTTCGCCATCGGAGCTCGTGAGAGAAATCCATCCGGCTCATGGGTTCACATTTCCGCCTCGATGTATTCCCTAGGACATTGCAAGATCAGTCACCAAAGGTTGTACTCTGAGGAAAGGGAAGGGAACCTTGTAAGCAGCATACCACTGGTTGCAGCAATGGCCTCACAAACAGTCCGAGGCCCTTGACGGCTGAGTGGGTCCTGCGGCAACTGGTCGATGACTAGCTGACATTTGACCACATTTGACAGTAAGCGGGTTGTGGCACCACCAGCTTGTAGGCGGAAGTCTTTACGACGATGGGCCACAGTGGTTGGGCTGTGGACATGTCACACATCAACAGTAATATCTAATGAATATAACTCACGACATTATGATGTTGTGTTCGACTAACAATAACTGGCTGATGCGGTGACGATTCGTAATCACATGGTGCTGATATTTGTGCAGAATCTTATTGACATGTTCGTCGTTCTTTGATACTGTTTCACAGGTGAGTAGGAGCCTGAGCAACAAATAAGTTGATGTACCACAATTGCACTGGTTCTTGCCCATGGGATTGTGTGCAGATGACCTAATGGTAGAACTCTCGTCGTCCGCATCAGCCGCCAAGTTACCCGCCATCATCATGGAGCTATGGTACTCGATGGAGGACACAAAGGCACTGAGGGTTTGACGAGAACATGATTGTGTATGCTGTCTTGTGAGCACTAATAGGTGTGACTCATTGTGACTGCCAACATACAGAGAAATAAAAATAAAAATAAAAATTCAAAAATTCAAAATTGGAGCTGGTACAGCTCGGCAACTGTACCATGGCAAATGCAATGCCAAACAACGATGGGATTGGCACTATTAGCACATTTTGTACGAGATGTCCAGGACTTGACACCACCATCTTGACTGACGGCTTTCTGGTAGTTACCATGGGCAATGGTATATACTCTAGAATACCTCCATTTAAATCTTGGTGAAGTCTTACGAAATGTGTCGTTCGTCACAATCCATGATAAGACTTCGGGAATGTATAGTGGGTGTATTGATTGTACCAGTATAACTCATCATGATTGGGGCCAGCTGCCGACTTGAATCCTGGTTGAGTGTGTGTAAAATACCAGGAGTAGGAGGTCAAATTACATTGTGCTAGAAACAAATACCATAGTCATTGTCATCACAAGTATCACCATTGGCCTCGCTGTCACTGTCATCTTCCTACATTGTGCTAGAAACAAATATCATAGTCATCGTTATCACAAGTATCATCCACATGGCCTTCGTTGTCACTGTCATCTTCAGCCTCGTCCTCAACCTCATCCATGTCCTCATCCATGTCCTCGTCCTCCCCTTCCTCATCCAATCATCTGGATCCAAACTCCGATCTTCTGCAGGCTCTCTCCTCAAACTGGGTTCATTGTCTTCTTCATTGTCCACAAGCACGTTGTCAACCCCCAGCCCATGTGCATGCTTTTCTAAGTGCACAGCATCATGACCGATGCCAATCCCTGCAAAGCGCGCAAACATGTCTTGGTCGGCAAATCTGTGTCCATTAGTGTACACCAGTTAGATACAACGGAAAGATTACACTGACATATTTACATAATATCCTGCCCAATCATCCGTTTCACCTTGCAGTCTGGCCACTGAGTGGCCCTTCTGGAATAGTTCATTGGTGCAACCGTCAGCAAATGCTGGCGTGAGGTGACAACCACGGATCACTAGAGAGGGATCCAAAAGCCTAAGGCAGGGCTATCTCCTTGTTCAGGCATGAAACCGACCTTGGAAAGTGTGCAGTGCCTGAAGCCCCACTTGTGTCTTGGATCAATCCCAAGCCAACAGACCCAAAGCACCTCTAGTGTCTGCTTTGAATGGCTAACACCACCTGGACAGAAGTGGACCTCGATGTGGAATGCTTTCAATAACTGACAGTACCAGAAGGGGTGACGGTCAGGGTCTTCTTCTTCCCTTGACAATGTCATCAGAAAGGAACGGCCGTCAGGTCGCAGACAATCGTAGGCCCAGCGGATATCATAGCTTGTGTAGTTGATCCGAAGAATTTTGGATTCCACCACACGGTTGAGGTTGAGCCGCATTTCGTTTTGCTGCTCTGGTGTGAACAACCGCTTGTCGCCATCAAAATCAAGGCTGAGCAGCCTCAACAACATGTGGTCCTTCAGATGCGCCATGAAGTTCAGCTAGGAGGCATGTAAGTAGGTGCGAGAGATACACATGACAGTCTCACTTTGATAGCTGGGTCATCGGCGTACTGGGAGAGGAACTGTGGGATACTGAAAATGTTGTCTTTCGTCCCTGGCTTGCCATTGAGTGGCGCAACATGGGGGACACATCAATGGCCTGCACATCCGTATCCATCAACATGTCACGCAACCCTTGCCGTTTCAGGAGGGTGTGTCAATGCTCTTGCCTCACAAATTGCTCCTCAACATCCTTCTTGTTTGACCGACTGTACATCCTTTTGATCATATGGTGGGCTAGCTCACCCTATTGAATTATTCCCATTAGGTCAGGTGCTCGTAGGCAAAGTGAGGTCCGCAGTCGACTCACGACATGGGTGGTGTACGAGTCTGTCGTGCCAAACATTTTTATCATGTCGACATAGTCGCCCAGAGCATGAAACTTGTAGATGTCGAGATTGAATGTCTTCGGGAGTGAGACTGATCATGGTTCTTTCTTTCAATGGCCAGCGGTGTGCTTAGCTATTTCCCTCCTCTGTCATTGTGCAGCCTCCCTGGGTAGTTCATGGATGCGAAATGCAGCACAAGTGTGTCGCTTAAAACCATGCAGCTGATTGCCAAGCTGCCATAAAGATTGCTGAAGGAGCACAAGGGAATTGTCTGTGTGCGTCCGAAGCTTGGCCAATGCATGCCATTCACAGAGTCGGAATAGCAGGGTTTGAATGCTCGAGTCATGGGCAGGAGGGAAAAGACCTTCAAATATGGGGATGGCACACTGGAGCACAACATGTCGGGCACCATCAGCCAACCGGCATTCAAAGAACAATCACTGTACCTTAAGCACCTGCTCAAAAAACCAGGCCGGTCGCAGACTCGTGTCAGCAATGTCAGGTGGAAAACAGCAGATGGTATTGAGACTGAAGGAAGAGATTTGCGTGAACCTAAGATAATGCATGTCAGAAACTGCTTTGTGGAAGGGTCCTACAGCTGACCGTTCATTGAGTATCTCAATCTTGTGGGAATCAACCGCATGCACTATTCGGAGTAAGTGTTTCAGAATGCTCTTCAGGACTCCAAGCTCAAACTCATGCAACAAATCCACAACTAGGTGGCTAAAGAGGTTGAAGCCTAAGGGTGATAGTTACTTGCAGAAAGAGTTATGGGAAGCATCATCACTGAGGGTGTGGCATCAGTCAAGAGTGTTTATACCAGGATGGGGACCAGGCAGCGAGGACAAGGGCAGAGGCCTTTGTCCCGAATGGTGGCTAGCAGAACACTTCATGCAGTTCAGCATCAAGAACACAACCACGGGATTCATGATAGGACCACTCACTTTTCAGGATAGTCAGTGGAGTAAGTAAATATCCGGGGATAAACTCTTCTGAGAATCCCATAAAAGCACTTCATGACAATGCCATTCTTGTAGGCATTGACGAATTGATCATTGAGTAAAATCATCCAGATTGCTTGAATAAGTTCTCACTTGCAATGTGTGAGAAGGTTGCAGTTGTCTTTCTTGTCAGAGATTGACAATAAGAACTTCTTGAGGAACTCTGGCAGCTGAGGCATATAATGAGACGGTGCAAGCAGAGCATGGCAATGCATTCAATGTACCGAAGGGATGAAGGCAATCGGATGACAACAACCCGACTGTGGGTTGGCTCAGGCATACTTAGAGAGGTTTCCAAAGAAAAGATAAATGGGCCAAGCGGACGTATGACTGAACTGTGCAAGGTGTGTCAAATCGGACCAGAACATGAGACCTGCAACCACCTTTTCCAGCTTGCACCCGTCATCTCTTTTCTGTTTCATTATCTTGTCTTGGGCTTGGTTCGATGCGTTGGATGTGTACAGCTCATCATAGACACGCTGCTCATGCCTGGTGACCGGTGACTTTCAGAGCTTCTTGAAAGGAGTGAGATGGAAGCTCTTCGAGGATGCTTCCACAAATACCATGCGGATGTCATCAAGGATTGGTCTGTAACAAAACCCGTCGATGGTAAATATCCTTCCGTTACCTTTCTTATTCTTCTCCCTTGTTGGCACCAATATGTTGACACTCGTGCTTCGCCACTTATCAATTCTGAATGGGTCATCCTGAGAGATCTTCTTCTGAGCTGCTTCCATCCAACAGTTCTCCCTGGAAGTGTCAAAGTTGGTCAAGTCTGGTCTTCGTTCGCTCCTTCCCCGATGTTCCCATCTGCACACGTCACTCCCTCCATCCCACTGGATGTACGACTCGGAATCCCAGCCTCCACCAGCACCAACCACCGTCTTGACAACAAGTGGATTAATGGTGATCCCTCCATCTCCCACTCCCTCCTCTCTCGAGTCAAGGATATGCGGGATCAAGTCGCATCGTCCTCCGCTGTCACCCTCGACAGCCCTCTGCAGCTCGCCGAAAGGCTTGAGCTCATTTACGAGTCGTATTCCGACTCTCCTCCACCCTGCAAGCGCTCTAAGCGCTCCCGCAAAAAGGAGATCATGGCGCCTCCCGCCGATCACTGGGATGAAGATGACATCATCGACATCTACGGCTCTGGGGGAGAAGACAATGGCTTTGTACACATGTGCTCGTCAGTCCCTTCCTCTTTGTTCTCACCACATGACTCGCTAATGGCAGCTCTTGCGCCCACAGCCAGTAGTTGTATTAACATTTGTGGTACGTACTTCCTTGCAATGAGATTTGTTGCAAGTGCGCAAAGTGTAAGCATTGACATGATGACTTTAAGTCACATTGGATCTGACTCTGGTGCTTCAATGCACTTTACCCCTCTAAGGGAAGTATTGGAATCGCTACTTCCAATCGGTGCAAAGGCAACAGCGAAGGGGAGATACCCAGTGAGAGAGAACGCTACTCACTTATACTGTTGGGAGCACTTGCAAGTAAGTCTTGCTAGAAGTTATCACGCTTTGGGGTGCGAGAGAACTTAGTAAATTGGGGGTGTAAGGCCCGAGTATTTATACGTAAAGGACTGTTTGTCCTTGTATATGGATAAATGCCATAAAGGGCATGAAACGACCATAAAAGGTATATGAATAAGCCATGCGCAGTAATGTCGTGCTATGGTGTGATCATGGTACAATATGTTGCAATGATGATGTCATATGACGTCATGTGAAGTCTGAATAAGAATGACGTCATGTGGGTCTAGAGCGCCTTATGTAAATGATAAGTATAATGTTAATCATGAAAAGCGAACTAAAGTTAATAATAGAATATGAGAATTTCAACACTCCACCTCGCTGTTCATGATGTGATAGAATAGGGAATAATCCGCAACTTCTTACGGTTTTCTTCAAAACACTGCCAGGTCAGATTCTTGGTAAAGGTATCTGCAACCTGTTTGGTGGTGGGAACGTAATATAACTTGATCTTCCCATCATGGACGCATTCTCGGATATAGTGTTCCGGAATTTCAGTATGTTTGGTGCGTCCTTCCTGTGCAGGGTTAGAAGCAAGAAAGATGGCACCTTGGTTATCAACAAGAAGAGAAATGGATAGAAGTTTGAACTTCAATTCGGATAGAAGATTCTGAATCCATGATAGCTGTTTAGCTGCTTCTGTCATACCAACATACTCTGCTTCTGTAGAAGATAAGGTAACCTTGCGTTGTCACCTTGATAGCCAAGAAACTATGCCTTCGCCTAAGAAAATGGCATAGCCAGAGGGTGATCTACGAGTTTCGTGATCACCAGCCCAATCAGTATCTGAGTATGCCACAAAACCAGTTTTACTGGCGCCATCATACTTGATGCATAGAGAAGGTGTACCAGCAAGGTACCGCACGATATAGAGTGCCTTCTGTAGATGGTCTTCCGAAGGATTGGAAGAGAACTGTTACATCTTGATAACTGCTTGTGCAATATCTGGTCGAGTTCCTAGCATAATATAGAGGAGAGAACCAATCACAGATTGGTAGTGACTGCGAAGTTGTGAAGAGGATTGAGTCGTGTTTGGCAATGGATTATATCCGGAAGGAAGAGGAGTTCGAGCGACTTTGGCATTGTCAAGCTTGAAACGCTTCATGACTTTGTGAGCGTAGACAATTTGATCAAGTTTGAGAGTCTTCTTGACTCAATCTCTAGTGATCCGCATGCCAAGATATTCTTTCGCATCTCCTAAATCACGACTTTCCCATTTCTTCATGAATTCAGCTTTCTTCAGCTTGAGATAGGAGCGGTTTGATCCCATAAAAAGTGCATCATCAACATAAATGACCAAAATGATAAGATCCTGACCGTTAAAATGAACGTAAACTCCAGGATCGGCAAAAGTCCTATGAAATCCCATTTTGAGAAGGGATTTATGTAAGGCCTTGTTCCATTGTAATGCAGCTTGTTTCAAACCGTAAATGGCTTTGAGCAAGCGACAAACTTTCTTCTCTTGACCCTTCTTTACAAAACCTTCGGGCTGTTCCATATAAATCTCCTCATCTAATTCTCCAAATAGGAATGCCGTCTTGACATCTAGCACTTCAATATCCCAATCTTCGAGTGTGGCTATTGAGAGGAGGAGTCGAACAGTTTCAAATCTTGCAACTGGTGAAAAGATTTCTTCGAAGTCTATTCTGTAGATTTGAGTAAATCCTTTTGCAACAAAGTGGGCTTTCTTTCTTCCATCACTTTTAACAGCATAAAACCATCTCCCTTTGACAGGTGTTCGTCCAGGTGGAAGCTCAACCAGACTCCATACTTTGCGCTCATTAAGCAACTTAATTTCTTCATCCATAGCTATTCTCCAAGGCTTCTGATCGTTAGACGATAGCTTCATAACATCCCTATATTGATTAGGAATGCTAACAACCGGAGCTGCAGCAGCTATAATCCTATTCCAGAAGGTAGCGCTGTATATTGTTCCTAGAGCTTCTTCCTCATTCGTGGGAATAGAAGATTCTGGATGCTGTAAATCTCGTTCGATTTCGACGGGCGGTCTATCTCCATAAGCATTGTCTGGAATAATGTGGAGATTTCGTTGTCTAGTTCCTCGTTGAGGTTCATCAGAAGGACAAGATGTTGGTGCAGATGGTGAACGATAAGGTGGAGGAGAATGATAATTATAGGGTGATGAAGTTGGAGAGGTAGCTTGAGATGGCTGTTGATCATCAAGATCTTCATCAGGTGGAATCTGTTGATCGGGATATTGATCTTCCTGAGGTGGAAATGAATAGTAATGGGTAGTCGGAATGTCTTCCGATGGTTTCTCGGGTTTATCCGAGTCCTGAAGGTTATTGCTGTTATCTGGAATAAACAACGTGGGTGGTTTGTCTTCTGACTTCTTGGAAGGAGGAAAAGTAAATTCATCCAAAGTAGCAGTAGAAGAGATGACAACTCTTCTGCACTTAGGAGACCAGAATTTGTATCCTTTGGTTCCTTGTTCATACCCTAGGAAAATAACTTCTTCCGCTTTCGCAGAGAGCTTGTGTTGATGTTCCTCTTTAGGAATAAACACATAAGCCTGGGATCCAAAGGCCTTAAAATATGATATGTCTGGAATCTCACCATTCCACTTGGATATGGGAGTAGACCAGTCAAGATGACGCATAGGCTGTCAATTATAGATGTGTAGAGCAGTTTCTACAGCATCCTGCCAGAAAGATGGCGGTAAGCAAGCGTGCTGAGGCATTGCTTCTGACTTCTTGAGGATAGTCCGGTTAAAACGCTCAGCTCGACCATTCTGTTGTGGGGTTCGAGAGACAGAAGTGTGATGTTCTATACCTCTAGACGCAAGGAATGTCTTGAGATTATGATTGATATATTCCCCACCACGGTCCGAACGTATAGAGCGGAGGCGATAGCCCATTTGAGCTTCAGCCCAAGTAACCAGGCCCGAAGAGCGATGACAGCATCTGCTTTAGATTGCAGAAAATGAAGGGCAGCAAAGCCCGAAGCGTCATCAATAAACGTAATCATCCACTTGGCGTGGGAGCGAGATTGTACAGGAAACTCGCAAAGGTCTGTGTGAATGAGTCCCAGAATGTGGTTAGAGCATTTAGAAGAAGAAGGAAAGACATGTTCATGTGCCTTGCCCAACAGACAACCTTTGCAGATGTCTGTTTTTCCTGGATCTTGGAGGATAGGGATACACTTCAAGTGTTTGTGGGCATGACAAAGCGCATTCTTGGAACTATGTCCAAGATGTAAGTGCCATAGATGATAAGAATCATTTTCCTGCAAGGAGTAAACAGCTCCTTCTGGAGTGATCAGTTTGGGCCGAAACCAATGAAGTGGAGTAGATGGTAACAAAGCGGTGGCCTGTATTACCAACTTTCCTTGCTTGTTCCAAATCTTGGTTTTATCTGTTATTTTGCACGAAAAACCGTGAGAGGTTAACACGGTAACAGATAGTAATCTGTGAGCAGCCTCAGGAGCATACCAAACTCCGGTAAGAAGCACCGGTGGCACTTTAGGTAAATCCTGTTTAAGAACAACAGTACCTGGTCCATGCATTTGAAGGATGGAACCATTAGCGGTACTCGCTAAACGTTCTCCCTGTAGGATATGTGAGAAATCTTCCAAATATGGCGTAATATGATCGGAAGCTCCGGAATCAATTAGCCAGTGATTTTGGTAAAAAGGAAGATCTCAAGTCGACACTCTGTCGACTGCGCAGACACACAAATAATCTGAAGCATAGTAATATTCTTCATCAGGTACATCATTGAAATCATGATCACTATGGTCATGATCGGTGTGAGGGATTCGGGAAGAATCCACACCTCCTTTTCAAGTACCGTCCGCATTTCTTCTAACATCTCTGTAAATAGAAGAGACAGCTTTGGTCTTCTTCTTCTGCTTGGATTTAGCTCCCTTTGCCTTAGAGATCGGTGGGAAGGGAGCCGTATCGAAAGGAGCAAGAGGGACCCGCGATTGGCCGATCATCAAGATCTGCTTCTTCAGCCCAAGTTGCATGCAGCAGAGTTTCATCAAACGCCACATGTTCCTGTTGTTCATACTCGTCAACTTCCATTCCTGTGATATGAGCGATGTGCTCATCTACGTCCATCTCCACCACGTTAGCAATTCCTTCAACCACGTGTGCTCTTCTTTTTCCTTTCCGATTCTGGGGACCTTTTCCCTTGCCTTTCTGGTTTGATTGACCAGGACGGTTGGGTATATAAGGTTTCTTACCACGGTTGGCAGAGTTACCACCACGGTTAGAAGAAGAAGTCTGGCCAGGACGGCCATACTTAGCCCAGCAACGATCGGAAGGATGGTTCTTCCCACAGTGAGAGCATGTCTCAGTACTCCGTGGGGCACGTTGAACGGTAGAAGTTCTGTTTACTTCTGCCAGTTCCTGGAAAAGACGGTGGATTAATCCATGAGGGTTGGTTGAGGAATGGAGTTGAGACTCCGACATAATCTTTGGAATGACGTTATCCAAAGTACAGTCTGCGGCAGTGGTAGTTTGGACGATGGGAGAAACAACGGGTTTATAGGAATTAGGAAGGGAGTTGAGTAGAATCATGGCCTTGAGATTCTCTGGTAAGACGAGACCGGCACTGGACATCTTCTGGAAGGTGTTAATCAGATGATTAATCTGATTGGGGATGTCCTTGGTGTTACGACTGCGCGATTCACGGGGGTTGTGGATATGAATTCGTAAAGCCTCGGAGAAGGCTTCGAATTGGCCGGTAACTCCCGTGGGGGCATAGAGACACTGGAGACAGGTCCAGAGATTATTTGCCAAAGATGGATGAGTTACAGGTCCAACTGGAACGTAAGTCTCCTGGGTAAGATGCTGCATATCAGCATGGATGAAGATAGCGATAAGGGCTTGCACCTATTCGTCTTGATGAATCCAAGCAGTTCTAGCAGCAGCGTCAGGCTGTGCCAGCTGAGTGGTGGTGCCATTAGTGACACTCCACCATCCTGCCATGGTGAGCAGGGAACGGACTTGACAGTTCCAAATGGAGTAATTGGACTGTCCAGTAAGAAGAGTGGTGCGAGATTGGATAGCGGAGTTGATGTTGAAAGACATGATGATAAATCTTCAGAAGATAAAGAGATTTGCTATAAAAGTCAGCATAAAAGGGAGATTAGTCAACGTTTCAGGAATTAAAGGAGAAGGTATGAAATTCGGTGCAATTTGTCCTGTGGAGATTCCCAAAAGATCGGGATCATTGTCATCATCTGTTTCCGTAAGATCTGATAAGGGTGATTCGTTGGCAATGGAACCTCCTAAGTCCCTTTCAGCTTCTTCTTTGCTTGTGTACATATATGTAACCAGCGGTCAATTTTGAAAATACTCTGGATTGAGTAATTCGAATTTCGCAAAATCTGTTTGTTCAAAGAAATGGGGATTTCTGAACGAGCCAAATTGTCCATTGGGTAAACGGACTGAAATCGACACTATATTGTGGATTACATAAGGCAGATAAACGTATTTGGTGGTACAAGCAGCGAGATGAAGATGAGAGAAGGTGAAGTACTCGGCTTTAGTAGGGACACACAGACCGTACCCTGGCTTGACAACGTTCGTGTAGCGACCTCCTAACCATACTGGTAGAGGCCATGCTTTGTGCAGGAGCTGAAGCAGAACCGCTGATTGCAAGACGAGATATGTTGCCATTGGCAGGGATTTCTTCTTGCTCACGCAAGAGTTGAGGATTGTAATGTCTGTGGAGGAGAGGACGACGGATGGGAGGTCGGCGAGGACTCTGTTTGCATTGATATCTGCAAGAGTTGATAAGTGCCTCCACTTTTTATACCATGGGTTCTTCCTCTTCCAAACACGTTGCCACCTTGCATCTATGACCCGGTTCCAAAACTGTTGCGTCGGGATTTCGTTAAAACCACGTAGAGGAGCGGTTGAAACGACCCAAGGCCACTGCTTCCTGGTGTGCTCTAGGGGATCGTCAAGGCAAACAACCTAAGGGTGACAGCGTCAACCTGCACTCAAAAGGATGCGTCAAAGGAGTACTAGCTCAAAGCACT